>JAIOJX010000028.1:137978930-138168930 GCA_022376925.1 Tragulus kanchil | reverse complement strand
AAGCATGCGATGTAACTGTTAAAATTGAAAACAAATGTTCCGTCCTAAAGGCAAAAGAACTGTGTGAGAGGAAAGGCATTGTTCCTATCACCTCTCTGTAGACATAAGATCAAAGAGGGGCCCCTTCATTCCCCGTCTACCCTTCCTTCACATCCCCTCATTTCTTCAGACTGTTCCTTCACAGTTGTTCTCAGATGTCCTCCAGCCAGCTGACATTCTATCTTACACACTATCAGCTTTCCCTCTACCATCACCCCAGCTCTGACTGCATGTGATCCTGAGTATCAAGGAAAGCACAGACTTCAACATCAAGCTTCTTTTGTAAGCATTCTCGTTTCATCCTTGGAAATGCTGAGTGGCATTTCAATATCCTAAATGATGCTCTTGATAAAATGGACATTTTCTTAAAAATCAGTTCAGGGAAATTGATAAGGAGCCTGTCTAAGGGCATATAACAATGCTCCCCCCATCAGTTGGTGATGAATAATTAAGCTATCAGGCTCCTAGATGATCTGGAGTCCAGAAAGGCAGATATTCAGACCTCGCACTGGATGGGACCTATACATGTGTTTACCTTGTCATGCTTTCAAAATCAATTTACATTCCTTGCCAGCATTCAAAAGTCAGAACAGCTATATATCTGGCTTCTCTAAAACCTGAGGACCTGGAGAGCTGGCAGTAATCAACAGGACAACACTGGTCACAAGCATTCCCTTTGCCACAGGCCCCACAATTCCCTGTGTATCCCCAATACGGAGGCAGAGTACCTGCTGCCATTTGTTACTGTTCTTGCAGTATTGTCTCTCTCATAAAAATGCAACAAGTTCCTAGTACCCATATATTTTTCAAATGTGAGGAAAATAGGTCAAGAAGGCCATATATCTTTTGATAAATAGTCTCCTTATAGCTGGCCTGCTTCACTCATGCTGTTACCCACCTTGTTTAGTGGCACATTATAATTTATTTTCTGATTCTAAATCTTGTCCTACTCATTATTTTCCAACAGAAAAGTGAAAAAATGAGAAGAAATTGAGACTCTGAAGGGAAGGGAAATTTTTTAGATTCACTCAGTAACAAAGTTGGACTAGAATTCATGATCTCTAACAATAATCTTCCCCCCTCCATACAGGGCTCCCTTTGTCATGTAAGAATACAGAATAATGACTGGGCATTAAAAGGCATAGATACTATCTCTGTAAGAGAAAAGAATCCGAAATACACACACACACACACACGCACATCTATATATAACTGAACCACTGTGCTGTACACCTGGAACTAACATGACATTGTAAATAAACTATTCTTATTAAAAAATAAAATACTTTTAAAAAAGCATGAATCCTGTTCTCAGGAAGTATGTCACAATGCACACATTGAAAAATAAAAAGAAACACGAGACAATCCAATATACACACACGATTGGTTGACAGACTACTATAATGAGATACATAGTACAAGTATCATAGGATGTGTGAAAACTGACCAAGTAGAGAGGTGGGAAGCAAGGAGCTCCAAGTGAAGTGGGGGCATTATACCTCCCTTTTCGATGTGAGAATGAAGGAAAAGTGAAACTTCAGTTTTGGTTGAAGCGCCAACCATATCAGAAGTCTCTCAGTGGCCACTTGGGGGAATCAACCACACCACACAACTCAAGAAAAGATGACAGAGGGGAGCGGAGTTTAAGGAAACATTCCTGTGGTAACATCACCACTGCCCAGATCCTGGATGAAATCCAGCTTTCACACGAAAGGACACAGAAACTCAAGCAGAGACAAAAGCCCATGCTCCATCATCCCTAGGATCCCAAATTTAAAAATCCCTTCGGACCCATCAATCAAGACTTGTTTTGCAATTCCAAATGTTGGTGCATGTGAGCCTGTGCTGGTGACAGCAAACTAAAGTCATAGACTAGAAACAAAAGCTGCATTTTGGTGAGTGACAGGGATGTCCGCTTGTGTGTCACTTCATTTTCCTTAGGGGATCAATTGTCCTTATAGCTGGCCTGCTTCACTCATGCGGTTACCCACCTTGTTTAGTGGCACATTATAATTTATTTTCTGATTCTAAATCTTGTCCTACTCATTATTTTCCAACAGAAAAGTGAAAAAATGAGAAGAAATTGAGACTCTGAAGGGAAGGGAAATTTTTTAGATTCACTCAGTAACAAAGTTGGACTAGAATTCATGATCTCTAACAATAATCTTCCCCCCTCCATACAGGGCTCCCTTTGTCATGTAAGAATACAGAATAATGACTGGGCATTAAAAGGCATAGATACTATCTCTGTAAGAGAAAAGAATCCGAAATACACACACACAGACACAGCACATCTATATATAACTGAACCACTGTGCTGTACACCTGGAACTAACATGACATTGTAAATAAACTATTCTTATTAAAAAATAAAATACTTTTAAAAAAGCATGAATCCTGTTCTCAGGAAGTATGTCACAATGCACACATTGAAAAATAAAAAGAAACACGAGACAATCCAATATACACACACGATTGGTTGACAGACTACTATAATGAGATACATAGTACAAGTATCATAGGATGTGTGAAAACTGACCAAGTAGAGAGGTGGGAAGCAAGGAGCTCCAAGTGAAGTGGGGGCATTATACCTCCCTTTTCGATGTGAGAATGAAGGAAAAGTGAAACTTCAGTTTTGGTTGAAGCGCCAACCATATCAGAAGTCTCTCAGTGGCCACTTGGGGGAATCAACCACACCACACAACTCAAGAAAAGATGACAGAGGGGAGCGGAGTTTAAGGAAACATTCCTGTGGTAACATCACCACTGCCCAGATCCTGGATGAAATCCAGCTTTCACACGAAAGGACACAGAAACTCAAGCAGAGACAAAAGCCCATGCTCCATCATCCCTAGGATCCCAAATTTAAAAATCCCTTCGGACCCATCAATCAAGACTTGTTTTGCAATTCCAAATGTTGGTGCATGTGAGCCTGTGCTGGTGACAGCAAACTAAAGTCATAGACTAGAAACAAAAGCTGCATTTTGGTGAGTGACAGGGATGTCCCGCTTCGGTGTGTGTCACTTCATGTTGTCCCAAATTAGGTCACAGGGTGTTGACAATTTTGACAATAACATTTTCCTTCCAAAAACTATTTAAACATACATTATTTATTTATTTGGGTTCCAGAGTTCTTATTTATACTTAGGATTTCTGTTTTTCTTTTATTAAAACAAAACTAAATCACACTATATAAAATTTTAAAGGAGATTAATGCCATAATAATGTTATTCCTTCCGCAAGTATTACATGTGTGTTTTTAAATTAATAAATGCATATAAACAAAAAAAATTAAATATCACTTATCACCCTCATCATCTCAGAATAAACACTAAGATTTTGATGTGTAATGATCCAGAATATTCATGTGTGTATATGCTTGCATTCGTATACAGATTTTCTTTACTTCCTTTTTAATTTTTAAATTTTCTGAATATAATGGTAATACAACTATGTTTGTTTTGTTTTGGTTTTAATTTTAATTCTTTATTTTAAAGGTTTTACAGAGTTTTGTTGTTCACAGACATGTATGTTCCCAGATCAGTCATATGCATATCCCTGGTCACCCCCCGTCCCAGGTCCCCCCGTCCCACCCCTCCGGACCATCACACCAAGCCATTGTAAGCACTCCTATTCCCTTAGAACAATGACAATAGCTATCTTTTCCACACACGACAGTACAGGTTTCTATGTTACTCTCTCCATGCCTCCCCCTCCCTATTTCTTCCCTACAATGTCGATATGTCTATGCTCTGTTTTTCCATGAGTTCACAGCGTGTGTTATCATGACCATCCTACTAGATTCCATATATATGTGTTAGTATACTGTATTTGTCTTTCTCTTTTTGACTTACTTCACTTTTTATGATAGGTTCTAGCTCCAATCACCTCATTAAGACTGAGTCTTCTGCATTTCTTTTAACAGCTGAGTAGTATTCCATTGTATATATGTACCAGGGCTTCTTTATCCATTCATTCATCAATGGACATCTAGGTAGATTCTGTGTTCTGGCTATTGTATAGAGAGCTACAATGAACACTGGGGTACAGGTGCTTCTTTCAGTTTTGATTTCATTAGGATATAAGCCTAATAGTGGGATTGCTGGGTTATAGGGTGCTTCTATTTTTAGTTTTTTAAGGAATATCCATACTGTCCTCCTTAGAGGCTGTATCAATTTACATTCCCACCAGCAACGCAAGAGGGTTCCCTTTTCTCCACACCCTCTCCAGCATTTATTGTCTGTTGATTCGTGGATGATGGCCATTCTGACGTGTGTAAGGTGATATCTCATTGTCGTTTTGATTTGCATTTCTCTAATAATAAGCGAGGCTCAGCATCATTTCATGTGCTTTTTGGCCATCTGTATGTCCTCTTTGGAGAGGTGTCTCTTAAGATCTTTTTCCCATTTTTTGATTGGGTTGTTCCTTTTTCTGGTGCTGAGTTGCCTGAGTTGCTTGTAGATTTTGGAGATTAATTCTTTGTCTGTTATTTCATTTGCTATGATTTTCTCCCACTCTGTGGGCTGTCTGTTCAGCTTTTTTGTAATCTCTTTTGCTGTACAAAAGCTTTGCAGTTTCATTAGGTCCCACATGTTCATTTTTGTTTTTAGTTCCGCTATTCTATTAGGTGGGTCAGAGAAGATCTTGCTTTGATTGATGTCCTTGAGGGTTTTGCCTATAGTCTCCTCTAAGAGTTTGACGGTTTCTGGCCTTACATTTAGGTCTTTAATCCATTTTGAGTTGATCTTTGTGCATGGTGTCAGGGAATGTTCCATGATTTTTGCATGTATGTTTGCCTTTGAGGGTTTTGCCCGTCTATACATGTCCATATGTCTATGCTCTGTTTTTCCATGAGTTCACAGCGTGTGTTATCATGACCATCCTACTAGATTCCATATATATGTGTTAGTATACTGTATTTGTCTTTCTCTTTTTGACTTACTTCACTTTTTATGATAGGTTCTAGCTCCAATCACCTCATTAAGACTGAGTCTTCTGCATTTCTTTTAACAGCTGAGTAGTATTCCATTGTATATATGTACCAGGGCTTCTTTATCCATTCATTCATCAATGGACATCTAGGTAGATTCTGTGTTCTGGCTATTGTATAGAGAGCTACAATGAACACTGGGGTACAGGTGCTTCTTTCAGTTTTGATTTCATTAGGATATAAGCCTAATAGTGGGATTGCTGGGTTATAGGGTGCTTCTATTTTTAGTTTTTTAAGGAATATCCATACTGTCCTCCTTAGAGGCTGTATCAATTTACATTCCCACCAGCAACGCAAGAGGGTTCCCTTTTCTCCACACCCTCTCCAGCATTTATTGTCTGTTGATTCGTGGATGATGGCCATTCTGACGTGTGTAAGGTGATATCTCATTGTCGTTTTGATTTGCATTTCTCTAATAATAAGCGAGGCTCAGCATCATTTCATGTGCTTTTTGGCCATCTGTATGTCCTCTTTGGAGAGGTGTCTCTTAAGATCTTTTTCCCATTTTTTGATTGGGTTGTTCCTTTTTCTGGTGCTGAGTTGCCTGAGTTGCTTGTAGATTTTGGAGATTAATTCTTTGTCTGTTATTTCATTTGCTATGATTTTCTCCCACTCTGTGGGCTGTCTGTTCAGCTTTTTTGTAATCTCTTTTGCTGTACAAAAGCTTTGCAGTTTCATTAGGTCCCACATGTTCATTTTTGTTTTTAGTTCCGCTATTCTATTAGGTGGGTCAGAGAAGATCTTGCTTTGATTGATGTCCTTGAGGGTTTTGCCTATAGTCTCCTCTAAGAGTTTGACGGTTTCTGGCCTTACATTTAGGTCTTTAATCCATTTTGAGTTGATCTTTGTGCATGGTGTCAGGGAATGTTCCAACTGCATTTTTTTGCATGTAGCTGTCCAATTTTCCCAGCACCATTTGTTGAAGAGGCTGTCTTTGTCCCATTTTAGATGTTCACATCCTTTGTCAAAAATAAGGTACCCATAGGTGCGTGGGTTGATCTCTGGGTTCTCGATCTTATTCCATTGGTCTATAGTTCTGTTTTTCTACCAGTACCATACTGTCTTGATGATTGTTGCTTTGTAGTAGAGTCTGAAGTTAGGAAGGCTGATCCCTCCAACTCCGTTTTTCTTTCCCAGGATTGCTTTGGCTATTCGAGGTCTTTTGTGTTTCCATATGAACTGTGTTATTCTTTGGTCTAGTTCTGTGAAAAATGTCAATGGTAGTTGTATAGGTATTGCATTGAATCTGTAGATGATATTTGGTAAAATGGTCATTTTTACAATATTGATTCTTCCGACCCAGAAACATGGAATATCTCTGCATCTGTTTAAGTCTTCTTTAATGTCTCTCATGAGTGTCTTGTAATTTTCTGTGTACAATTCTTTTGTTTCTTTGGGTAGATTTATTCCTAGATATTTGATTCTTTTGGTTGCAATGGTGAAGAGGATTGCCTCCTTGATTTCCTTTTCTGATTTTTCATTGTTTGTGTATAGGATTGCCAGTGATTTCTGTGTATTGACTTTGTATCCTGTGACTTTGCTGAATTCATTGATTAGCTCTAGCAGCTTTGTAATAGTGTCTTTGGGGTTTTCTATGTATAAGACCATGTCATCTGCAAAAAGAGAGAGCTTGACTTCTTCCTTTCCAATCTGGATTCCTTTGATTTCTTTCTCTTCTCTTATTGCTGTTGCTCCAACTTCCGGGACTATGTTGAATAAGAGTGGTGAAAGTGGACACCCCTGTCTTGGTCTTGAGGGAATGCTTTCAGTTTTTCACCATTGAGGATAATGTTCACTGTGGGCTTCTCATATATGGCTTTTATTATGTTGAGAGAGGTTCCTTCTATGCCCATTTTCTGAAGATTTTTTATCATAAATGGACGCTGTACTTTGTCGAAGGCTTTTTCTGCATCTATGGAGATGATCATGTGGTTTTTGTCTCTCGATTTGTTGATATGGTGTATCACATTGATTGATGTGCGGATATTGAAGAATCCTTGCATGCCTGGGATGAACCTGACTTGATCATGATTATGAGTTTTTGGATGTGATGTTGAATTCTATTTGCTAGGATTTTGTTGTGGATTTTGGCATCTAAATTCATCAGTGAAATTGGCCTATAATTTTCTTTTTTTGTGTTGCCTTTGCCTGCTTTTGGTATCAGGCTGATGGTGGCCACGTAGAATATGTTTGGAAGTTTTCCTTCCTATGCAATTTTTTAGAAGAGTTTTAGAAGGACAGGCATTAGCTCTTCTTTAAATGTTTGGTAGAATTCGCCTGTGAAGCCATCTGGCCCTGGGCTTTTATTTCTGGGTAGATTTTTTTTATCACAAATTCAATTTCTGAGCTTGTGATTGGATTGTTCATTGTTTCTGTTTCTGTTTCTTCCTAGCTCAGTCTTGGGAGATAAATCTTCTCCAAGAAACTGTCCATTTCTTCCAGGTTGTCCAGTTTGTTGCCATATACTTGTTCATAATAGTCTCTTAGAATCCTTTGGATATCTGCATTATCTGTTGTAATCTCTCCTTTTTCATTTTTGATTTTGGTGATCTGGTTCTTCTCTCTTTTTTCTTGATGAGTCTGGCCAGAGGCTTGTCAATTTTGTTTACCTTTTCAAAGAACCAGTTTTTTGTCTTATTTATCCGTATTATAGTAACCCATATTAAAAATTATATTACCTTTCCCACCTACTTCCTGAGTCCAAATATTTTTTATAATAAGGTTGGATCAAGGTGTCCCTGGTGGTCCAGTGGGTAAAGAGTCCACCTTGCAGTGCAAGAGGCACCGGTTTGATCCCTGGCCCGGGAAGATCCCACGTGCCGCAGAGCAGCTGGACCTGTGTGTCCAATTATGAGGCAGCGCTCTGGAGCACATGCACCCAGAGCCGGTGCTCTGCAATGAGAGAGGTCACTGTAATAGGAGGCCCATACAGGCCAAAGAATAAAAATGGATGAAAATAAAAAACAAAACAAAACAATAGAGGCCAAAATTAGAGGGAAAAAAAAGTAGGATCATACTTTCTATACTGTGTTTTCATTTGTTTTGGGGGATGGGTGTGAACTTCAATAATAGATAGTGACTCCCTATTCAATAAATGTATAACTATATTAGCATTCTTAAATGTCTACAGAGTATTATGTTGTAGAACTATGCCAGTCCCCTCTTGCCAAACATTTAAGCTATTTTCAATTTCTCACTGTTATTTTAAAATTCCAATATAAACATTTTTATATATGTATCATACACATATCCACTCATTTTCTTTAAGACACAGTTTTAAAAATAGCTCTGCTGTGGTGAACGATAAGTCCTCATACAATCTGTCTGGCAATCCCTTTTTCCCTACACACTGCTATACCAGTTATTTTCAGCTCTACAATTGAACACAGATATTTTTGCTTGTTTTTCTATGATTACAAGTAACACTGGACATTTTAAAGTTGTTTCTCAGTCATTTGTAATGCTTTACTGAATTATCTCCTTAAATCTCTAGCACATGTTTCTATGAGAAAGATCATTTTGTCATTCACTTGAAAGAGTTCCTTACCTTTACCTTTTGTCATATGAAGTAACACTTTTCTTAGTTTATCACCTGTTTTTTACCTTGGTCTGTGCTGTGTTTTGCCATTCCACAGTTTCAAATGTACACTTTCCCTTTATGATTTCTGCCTTCAGTCATGCTTTGGAAGTTCTTCCCTACCCTGAGATTTCATTGTTTTCATCCATGATTTCTTCTAAACGCTTTTATCATTTGACCCTTTATTGTTAAATCTTTAATTGACATGGGATTTACTTTGTATAACATACAAGCTAAGAATATAACCTTATTTTTTTCTGAATAGCAAGCCAGTTTTCCCAGCATAGTCTATTTAATGTTATACCCATTTCTCACTAACAAGCAATTACCATCAATTTTATCATATTATTACGTATACCCAGTCCATTGTCTATTTACTATTGTGCCAATACTATTCAGTTTTAACTTACTGAGTCATTATAATCCATAATGATTCCTGACTAAGTACCCTAGTTCCTATTAGTATGATTCTTTTCTAAACATTTCCCTGGCTATTTGGTGATGTTTGCTTTTCCAAAACAAATTCAGAAAAACATTTCAATGCCTGTCTAAAAAACAATGCCCCATTTAGGCTTTGACATAAATTATATTAAATGTGTGGATCCACCTGAGAATACAAATTTATTTTTAAAATAGAAATATGGGCTTCCCCTGGTGGTCCAGTGGGTAAGGACACCGCCTTGCAGTGCAAGGGGCGCCAGTTCGAGCCCTGGCCTGGGAAGATCCCACGTGCCGCGGAGCGGCTGGACTGATGTGTCCAATCACCGAGCCAGAGCTCTGGAGCGCATGCGCCCAGAGCCGGTGCTCTGCAACGACAGACGCCACCGCGATAGGAGCCCCACAGGAGCCAAAGAACGAAGACGAATGAAAATGGAGAAACGAAGGACCAATAGAAGTGGCCCGCCGGCTCCCCTCTCTCCCCAACCCGACCTCCACCCAAAATAAATAAATAAATAAATCTTTAAAAAAAAAAATAGAAATATGTCACAGCAAAACTCTTGGGAGTAATTAAGACATTAAAGGAAAATTGTACATTTTGTCACAGATTTCAATAGTTGGAAGGAATTTCTTATTAGTTGAGGTATCTGTACTCTAGAGGTGAGGAAACTTCAGGTACTGTCATGATGTTGTTGGTCAGATGAGGGAACTGATCCAGACTAAGGCAATCCCACAACTGTCAGAGTAGCTAACTTAGAGAACAATCGCCACGTGGCAGACACTGAATGTTCTACACACATTATCCCATTTTTCCCTTTTGTTTGAGTAGACAAAGACATGACTCTTTTCACCTTTAGAATTGGTAGAAGCAATTTAGGTGACAATGGATACATACCAACTTTACTGAAGGGTCTTGCCAGAAACCAACAGCAGTTCAGGCCTGTTCAGAATTTCAAAACAAACTTTTAGATGCATTTTCCTCAGATTACTTATTTTTTCTGAATAGCAAGCCAGTTTTCCCACTTAAACCCATTTCTCACTAACAAGCAATTACCATCAATTTTATCATATTATTACGTATACCCAGTCCATTGTCTATTTACTATTGTGCCAATACTATTCAGTTTTAACTTACTGAGTCATTATAATCCATAATGATTCCTGACTAAGTACCCTAGTTCCTATTAGTATGATTCTTTTCTAAACATTTCCCTGGCTATTTGGTGATGTTTGCTTTTCCAAAACAAATTCAGAAAAACATTTCAATGCCTGTCTAAAAAACAATGCCCCATTTAGGCTTTGACATAAATTATATTAAATGTGTGGATCCACCTGAGAATACAAATTTATTTTTAAAATAGAAATATGGGCTTCCCCTGGTGGTCCAGTGGGTAAGGACACCGCCTTGCAGTGCAAGGGGCGCCAGTTCGAGCCCTGGCCTGGGAAGATCCCACGTGCCGCGGAGCGGCTGGACTGATGTGTCCAATCACCGAGCCAGAGCTCTGGAGCGCATGCGCCCAGAGCCGGTGCTCTGCAACGACAGACGCCACCGCGATAGGAGCCCCACAGGAGCCAAAGAACGAAGACGAATGAAAATGGAGAAACGAAGGACCAATAGAAGTGGCCCGCCGGCTCCCCTCTCTCCCCAACCCGACCTCCACCCAAAATAAATAAATAAATAAATCTTTAAAAAAAATAAAATAGAAATATGTCACAGCAAAACTCTTGGGAGTAATTAAGACATTAAAGGAAAATTGTACATTTTGTCACAGATTTCAATAGTTGGAAGGAATTTCTTATTAGTTGAGGTATCTGTACTCTAGAGGTGAGGAAACTTCAGGTACTGTCATGATGTTGTTGGTCAGATGAGGGAACTGATCCAGACTAAGGCAATCCCACAACTGTCAGAGTAGCTAACTTAGAGAACAATCGCCACGTGGCAGACACTGAATGTTCTACACACATTATCCCATTTTTCCCTTTTGTTTGAGTAGACAAAGACATGACTCTTTTCACCTTTAGAATTGGTAGAAGCAATTTAGGTGACAATGGATACATACCAACTTTACTGAAGGGTCTTGCCAGAAACCAACAGCAGTTCAGGCCTGTTCAGAATTTCAAAACAAACTTTTAGAGAAGATGCATTCTCTACCTCTGATGGCTTACAATTATGCAAACAGAATTTATGTGCTCAGTGACCCCACTTCATTGATTTGACAGGGGTAATTCCTACGTAAGAATAAGCTATTTCTCTAATGTATTGAGTATATGCTTCCATGACAGCATTTTCCCCTTCCATTCCTTTAATTAAATGGACAATGAATTGAAATGCAAAAGAATTTCTCTCCAATAGATGATCCATCCTTGACTTTTTATGTAGATATTGTTTTAATTACTAAAAATACTGGCAATGATGAAAGAGCAAGCTAATAACGTCCATCCTAAAACCTCCCTAAAACTGTGCCTGGGTGACATGGGAGGAGGGGAAAGAAGTCTACAGAAAGAGACCCAGCCAGCCCCTCCCCATGGTGCTCACATCAACACTTTTGAATGCATTTCAGGGTCACAGAAAGCTGCCTCTCTCAAGGGCTCCCTGAACAGTGCTCGCATCACCTGCACCTACCACGGACAAATCCTCTTACCAGGGAAAGGACACTGCTGCTGTCTAAGCGAGCAACTTAAAGCCTAATGGATGCACAAGGAGGTGAAGGAGAAAGAAGACACCAGGGCACCACATCAGTCTAATGGGCCTTGGCAATCAATGGTGTGGCAGGGTCACAGCTGGGTCACCCTCACATTCAACTCCCTGGGCAAGTCCTGCCTTGACTCAGAGCTTAGCCCTGTGCTTAATTGATGGGAGGCCATAGAGGGTAGAGGGTGTGCAAGAGGGCCTTGGGAGTCAGCCAGGCCAGTTTGAGTCCTGGCTGCCCTGACTTACCTTCTCCAAGCTTCCATTTATTCATTGGTACAATGAAGGTAATAACCCTACCTCTTAGGGCTATTGTAAGAGTCAGAGAAAAACATACATGCAAAGTGACTAGCACATATTAGGTATTCAATAAATAATACCAAGTATTGTGTTTCTCTGTAAGAAGGCTTGTTTTTAATCATTTTGTATAAACAGTAAATCTCTACTGCTCTTAAGTCTATTTCTTAAGGAATTACAGAATCTCAGAATTGAAAGGAATCTAAGAACTATTTAGTCTTTCTCTGATACTGTGTCCTCAAAACGTTAAGATAGAGATATATTTTTTTTTTATTGATAACAAGCAAGCAGCCCTGAAGCAGGCAACCCAAGAGAACTCTCAATTTGTGTAAAAACCCTATATCAACTCTAAAGATTTTAACAAACTCATCAAGCTCAATGCTAGTTAACCTTTTGTGAATTTCTTAATCTTCATATTACTACCTTCAGCTCAGAAACCCTGACACCTAGAATACTATAAGGAAGGAAGTCTGCTTTCAGAAGACATACCTGCACGTGCCAAAGTGGCATCAGGAAAAGGAAAAAAAGAAAGGGGAGACCTCACACCAGGCCCAGCCAGTGGCTTAAGCAATTCTGTAAATGTACATGTGAGTGGAGGCATCCAGGAACAACGTCCATCCTAAAACCTCCCTAAAACTGTGCCTGGGTGACATGGGAGGAGGGGAAAGAAGTCTACAGAAAGAGACCCAGCCAGCCCCTCCCCATGGTGCTCACATCAACACTTTTGAATGCATTTCAGGGTCACAGAAAGCTGCCTCTCTCAAGGGCTCCCTGAACAGTGCTCGCATCACCTGCACCTACCACGGACAAATCCTCTTACCAGGGAAAGGACACTGCTGCTGTCTAAGCGAGCAACTTAAAGCCTAATGGATGCACAAGGAGGTGAAGGAGAAAGAAGACACCAGGGCACCACATCAGTCTAATGGGCCTTGGCAATCAATGGTGTGGCAGGGTCACAGCTGGGTCACCCTCACATTCAACTCCCTGGGCAAGTCCTGCCTTGACTCAGAGCTTAGCCCTGTGCTTAATTGATGGGAGGCCATAGAGGGTAGAGGGTGTGCAAGAGGGCCTTGGGAGTCAGCCAGGCCAGTTTGAGTCCTGGCTGCCCTGACTTACCTTCTCCAAGCTTCCATTTATTCATTGGTACAATGAAGGTAATAACCCTACCTCTTAGGGCTATTGTAAGAGTCAGAGAAAAACATACATGCAAAGTGACTAGCACATATTAGGTATTCAATAAATAATACCAAGTATTGTGTTTCTCTGTAAGAAGGCTTGTTTTTAATCATTTTGTATAAACAGTAAATCTCTACTGCTCTTAAGTCTATTTCTTAAGGAATTACAGAATCTCAGAATTGAAAGGAATCTAAGAACTATTTAGTCTTTCTCTGATACTGTGTCCTCAAAACGTTAAGATAGAGATATATTTTTTTTTTATTGATAACAAGCAAGCAGCCCTGAAGCAGGCAACCCAAGAGAACTCTCAATTTGTGTAAAAACCCTATATCAACTCTAAAGATTTTAACAAACTCATCAAGCTCAATGCTAGTTAACCTTTTGTGAATTTCTTAATCTTCATATTACTACCTTCAGCTCAGAAACCCTGACACCTAGAATACTATAAGGAAGGAAGTCTGCTTTCAGAAGACATACCTGCACGTGCCAAAGTGGCATCAGGAAAAGGAAAAAAAGAAAGGGGAGACCTCACACCAGGCCCAGCCAGTGGCTTAAGCAATTCTGTAAATGTACATGTGAGTGGAGGCATCCAGGAACAGCTACAGGCCATATAATTTGTAGGGCACAGTGCAAAATAAACATATGGAACCTTTTCTCAAAAATTATTCAGAATTTTGGGCTTCCCTGGTGGCTCAGTGGTAAAGAATCTGCCTGCCAATGCAGGAGACATGGATTTGATCCCTGATCCAGGAAAATCCTACATGCCACAGAGCAACTAAACCCAAGCACCACAACTACTGAGTCTGTGCCCTAGAGCCGCAGCTACTGAAGCCCACAAGCCTAGAGCATGTGTTCCACAACAAGGGAAGCCACCTCAATGAGAAGCTCAAGCACAGTGATTAGAGAGTAGCCCCTACTCAGTGCAACTACAAAAAAAGCTTGCCCAGCAACAAAGATTCAACACAACCAAAACTAAATAAATAATTTTTTTTAAATTATTAAGAATTTCAAGATTACAATGGAGCAATATATCTTCAAGAGCAAAGACCCTGAAGCCAGCCCTAGCTGCACCCTCCCTGTCTATACCCCCACACAGACCTGTCTATACCCTCACACAGTCCTAGCTAGACCCCCAAACAGTCCTGGCTAGACCCACACACAATCCCCACTATGCCAAAGCTCCCCACCACCAGTCAGAAGATTATTGCAGCTGGAACACATCTTCCTATCACAACTGCTAAGGGCTTCACAGGTAGCATTAGTAGTAAAGAACCACCTGTCAATGCAGGAGACATCAGGAGACATAAGAGACGTGGGTTTGATCCCTAGGTCAGGAAGAGCTCCTGGAAGAGGGCACAACAACCCACTCCAGAATGGCAAAAATACTTCAATATTCTTGCTGGATGCAAGAATACTGGAGTATTCTTTCCTGGATAATCCCATGGACTAAGGAGCCCAGTGGGTTATAGCCCATAAGGTCACAAAGAGTGGACATAACTAAAGCAACTTAGCACACACATAGACAAGGCACTAATAATAAGCTAGAAACATTTCGTTCAGTTCAGTCATGTCCGACTCATTGTGACCCCACAGACTGCAACACACCAGGCTTCCCTGTCCTTCGTGGCATCAGGAAAAGGAAAAAAAGAAAGGGGAGACCTCACACCAGGCCCAGCCAGTGGCTTAAGCAATTCTGTAAATGTACATGTGAGTGGAGGCATCCAGGAACAGCTACAGGCCATATAATTTGTAGGGCACAGTGCAAAATAAACATATGGAACCTTTTCTCAAAAATTATTCAGAATTTTGGGCTTCCCTGGTGGCTCAGTGGTAAAGAATCTGCCTGCCAATGCAGGAGACATGGATTTGATCCCTGATCCAGGAAAATCCTACATGCCACAGAGCAACTAAACCCAAGCACCACAACTACTGAGTCTGTGCCCTAGAGCCGCAGCTACTGAAGCCCACAAGCCTAGAGCATGTGTTCCACAACAAGGGAAGCCACCTCAATGAGAAGCTCAAGCACAGTGATTAGAGAGTAGCCCCTACTCAGTGCAACTACAAAAAAAGCTTGCCCAGCAACAAAGATTCAACACAACCAAAACTAAATAAATAATTTTTTTTAAATTATTAAGAATTTCAAGATTACAATGGAGCAATATATCTTCAAGAGCAAAGACCCTGAAGCCAGCCCTAGCTGCACCCTCCCTGTCTATACCCCCACACAGACCTGTCTATACCCTCACACAGTCCTAGCTAGACCCCCAAACAGTCCTGGCTAGACCCACACACAATCCCCACTATGCCAAAGCTCCCCACCACCAGTCAGAAGATTATTGCAGCTGGAACACATCTTCCTATCACAACTGCTAAGGGCTTCACAGGTAGCATTAGTAGTAAAGAACCACCTGTCAATGCAGGAGACATCAGGAGACATAAGAGACGTGGGTTTGATCCCTAGGTCAGGAAGAGCTCCTGGAAGAGGGCACAACAACCCACTCCAGAATGGCAAAAATACTTCAATATTCTTGCTGGATGCAAGAATACTGGAGTATTCTTTCCTGGATAATCCCATGGACTAAGGAGCCCAGTGGGTTATAGCCCATAAGGTCACAAAGAGTGGACATAACTAAAGCAACTTAGCACACACATAGACAAGGCACTAATAATAAGCTAGAAACATTTCGTTCAGTTCAGTCATGTCCGACTCATTGTGACCCCACAGACTGCAACACACCAGGCTTCCCTGTCCTTCATTGGAGCTTGCTCAAACACAAGTCCATTGACTCAGTGATGCCATCTAACCATCCTCTGTCCCCTTTGCCTTCTGCCTTCTACTTTGCCCAGCATCAGGGTCTTTTCCAATGAGTCGTCTCTTCACATCAGGTGGCCAATATATTAGAGCTTCAGCTTCAGCATCAGTCCTTCCAATGAATATTCAGGGCTGATTTCCTTTAAGATTGACTGGTTTGATCTCCTTGCAGTCCAAGGAACTCTCAAGAGTTTCCTCCAACATCACAGTTCAAAGGCATCAATTCTTCAGCACTCAGCCTTCTTTATGGTCCAACTCTCACTTCCATACATGACTACTAGGAAAACCATAGCTTTGACTATATGGACTTTTGTCAGCAAAGTGATGAATTCACTGTCTATATTTGTTATAGTTTTTCTTCCAAGGAACAAGCATCTTTTAGTTTCATGGCTGCAGTTACCATCCACAGTGATTCTGGAGCCCAAGAAAATAAAGCCTGTCATTGTTTGCCCGTCTATTTGCCATGAAGTGATGGGACCGGCTGCCATGATCTTCGTTTTTTGAATGTTGAGTTTTAGCCCAGCATTTTCACTCTCCTCTTTCACTTTCATCAAGAGACTTTTTAGTTCCTCTTTACTTCACTGGCACTTTGCATGATGTACTCTGCATATAAGTTAAAAAGCACATCTTCCTATCACAACCGCTAAGGGCTTCACAGGTAGGATTAGGAGTAAAGAACCACCTGTCAATGCAGGAGACATCAGGAGACATAAGAGACGTGGGTTTGATCCCTAGGTCAGGAAGAGCTCCTGGAAGAGGGCACAACAACCCACTCCAGAATGGCAAAAATACTTCAATATTCTTGCTGGATGCAAGAATACTGGAGTATTCTTTCCTGGATAATCCCATGGACTAAGGAGCCCAGTGGGTTATAGCCCATAAGGTCACAAAGAGTGGACATAACTAAAGCAACTTAGCACACACATAGACAAGGCACTAATAATAAGCTAGAAACATTTCGTTCAGTTCAGTCATGTCCGACTCATTGTGACCCCACAGACTGCAACACACCAGGCTTCCCTGTCCTTCATTGGAGCTTGCTCAAACACAAGTCCATTGACTCAGTGATGCCATCTAACCATCCTCTGTCCCCTTTGCCTTCTGCCTTCTACTTTGCCCAGCATCAGGGTCTTTTCCAATGAGTCGTCTCTTCACATCAGGTGGCCAATATATTAGAGCTTCAGCTTCAGCATCAGTCCTTCCAATGAATATTCAGGGCTGATTTCCTTTAAGATTGACTGGTTTGATCTCCTTGCAGTCCAAGGAACTCTCAAGAGTTTCCTCCAACATCACAGTTCAAAGGCATCAATTCTTCAGCACTCAGCCTTCTTTATGGTCCAACTCTCACTTCCATACATGACTACTAGGAAAACCATAGCTTTGACTATATGGACTTTTGTCAGCAAAGTGATGAATTCACTGTCTATATTTGTTATAGTTTTTCTTCCAAGGAACAAGCATCTTTTAGTTTCATGGCTGCAGTTACCATCCACAGTGATTCTGGAGCCCAAGAAAATAAAGCCTGTCATTGTTTGCCCGTCTATTTGCCATGAAGTGATGGGACCGGCTGCCATGATCTTCGTTTTTTGAATGTTGAGTTTTAGCCCAGCATTTTCACTCTCCTCTTTCACTTTCATCAAGAGACTTTTTAGTTCCTCTTTACTTCACTGGCACTTTGCATGATGTACTCTGCATATAAGTTAAATAAGCAGAGTGACAATATACAGCCTTGATATACTGCTTTCCTAATTTGGAACCAGTCTGTTGTTCCATGTCTGGTTCTAACTTCTGCTTCTTGTCCTGTATACAAGGACTTGTAGGAGGCAGGTAAGGTGGTCTGGTACTCCCATCTCTTGAAGAATTTTCCGCAGTTTGTTGTGATCCACATAGTCAAAGGCTAGAAACATTAGCTTTGGCCAAATTGAAACTAGCTTTGGTTCAGAACTGAATCAAGCTAAGATTAACTGCAGTTGATTAAATCCCATTCTAATTTCTACCAAGAAGCTAGTTCTGATGGCTTCCAGACTCAGAATAAAATGATATACATGTAAAGTCAATGCCATTTTACCTATTTGGGGCAACACTATAATACACACAACAAAATTTTTGAAGGCATTTTATGGCTTTAGCTAAACTGAATATCCAAAGTTCCTTATAACTCTTAAACCAGGCCCAAATGGTTTAAGGCCCAATTAGTAAATTGACTACACTAATTACCAAGTTCAGTTTTATTACAATTGGTGAGTAGGTGATTAGGTGGTTTCCTACTTTCCTAATAGTCTGATCTGATTTATACGAGATATGACTATTAATGTTTGCTTTGGGGACACATTTGCTAAACACAGTTCAGTGAAATTCCCCAGTCCACATTCAGGGAGACACTGAAAAATTCAATGCAAGTAAAGTGAATTTAAAACTTAATTAAAATTACTCTGAGTAATGAAAACAAGTAATATGTACAAATGAGAAAGATATGCATTCTATTAAGTCCAAATTTACGCAAGGTTTTTTACTTGATTTTGTTTGGAGAACTTCCACTTTAGATGTGACCATTCTGAAAATGGAGAAATTTTACTAATTTAAGGAGTAGTAAATTACATGAATCAACCTAAGAATAATGAAAGTAAAGAAATTAAATACTACTGTCAAGATAAATCCAATCATACCTTCTATGCAAAAAGCCATGAATAATAGTGTACCATGAGCTTAACTCCTAATACTATCACATGAGGAAATGTTGATATCCATAGCCAATGCTACCCAATGCACTGAATACCAACTTCAAAGAATTTTTTCTCTCTCTGGCTGCAGTTCCTCAAAGTTTTGAATTAAGGTAGTATAATCTATAATCTGTTTATCATAAGACCAAAGGACCTGGTCTCCCTTTTCTGACAGCTCTAAAATCTAAACTGAGTCCTTGCATTTTGAGAGGTAGTGTTAAAAACCATACTGAGATAGGCAAATTATGGATACCTAAAGCACCCCAATTGGACAAACATCATAGGCTCTAATGTGTCACCATTAAATGCCTGTCTTAGAGTAAACTGGGCTTAACTTGAACTGGTGTGGGCTCACTATGTGATGGGCTGGGACTTTACCTCATTCAGCTCTGAGACAACTGTTAACAAAAATGAAACATGCATTGAGTCCTTACTCTAGGTCAGATCTATGCTATGCAATTTTCAGATACATACCTTTTCACATTTAATGCTTATCACTACCAGTCCTGAGAGATAGATTACAGATAGCTCATACAATTAAGGGTCAGCAGGACTAAGCACTTTGTCCAAGAACAAAGAAAAAGCAATCAAGCTGAGATTTTCAGGTGAGTAGGTGATTAGGTGGTTTCCTACTTTCCTAATAGTCTGATCTGATTTATACGAGATATGACTATTAATGTTTGCTTTGGGACACATTTGCTAAACACAGTTCAGTGAAATTCCCCAGTCCACATTCAGGGAGACACTGAAAAATTCAATGCAAGTAAAGTGAATTTAAAACTTAATTAAAATTACTCTGAGTAATGAAAACAAGTAATATGTACAAATGAGAAAGATATGCATTCTATTAAGTCCAAATTTACGCAAGGTTTTTTACTTGATTTTGTTTGGAGAACTTCCACTTTAGATGTGACCATTCTGAAAATGGAGAAATTTTACTAATTTAAGGAGTAGTAAATTACATGAATCAACCTAAGAATAATGAAAGTAAAGAAATTAAATACTACTGTCAAGATAAATCCAATCATACCTTCTATGCAAAAAGCCATGAATAATAGTGTACCATGAGCTTAACTCCTAATACTATCACATGAGGAAATGTTGATATCCATAGCCAATGCTACCCAATGCACTGAATACCAACTTCAAAGAATTTTTTCTCTCTCTGGCTGCAGTTCCTCAAAGTTTTGAATTAAGGTAGTATAATCTATAATCTGTTTATCATAAGACCAAAGGACCTGGTCTCCCTTTTCTGACAGCTCTAAAATCTAAACTGAGTCCTTGCATTTTGAGAGGTAGTGTTAAAAACCATACTGAGATAGGCAAATTATGGATACCTAAAGCACCCCAATTGGACAAACATCATAGGCTCTAATGTGTCACCATTAAATGCCTGTCTTAGAGTAAACTGGGCTTAACTTGAACTGGTGTGGGCTCACTATGTGATGGGCTGGGACTTTACCTCATTCAGCTCTGAGACAACTGTTAACAAAAATGAAACATGCATTGAGTCCTTACTCTAGGTCAGATCTATGCTATGCAATTTTCAGATACATACCTTTTCACATTTAATGCTTATCACTACCAGTCCTGAGAGATAGATTACAGATAGCTCATACAATTAAGGGTCAGCAGGACTAAGCACTTTGTCCAAGAACAAAGAAAAAGCAATCAAGCTGAGATTGGAGCCAAAGTCTTCTGTTCCCAGAGACCATGGTCTTTTTTTTTTTTTTTTGTAAAGATTTATTTATTTATTTACTTTGGGCAGGGGTCGGGTTGGGGAGGCAGGGGAGTGGGCGCACTTCTAATGGTCTTTCATTTCTCTATTTTTCATTCGTCTTCGTTCTTTGGCTCCTGTGGGCCTCCCATCGCGGTGGCGTCTGTCGTCGCAGAGCACCGGCTCTGGGCGCATGCGCTCCAGAGCTCCGGCTCGGTGATTGGACACATCAGTCCAGCCGCTCCACGGCACGTGGGATCTTCCCAGGCCAGGGCTCAAACCGGCGCCCCTTGCACTGCAAGGCGGTGTCCTTACCCACTGGACCACCAGGGGAAGCCCGACCATGGTCTTTTGATGATACCACAGAAGAAATCTCTGAGAGGGTTTTTCCTGTAGATCTATTAGAATACCTCATCCCACTTCTAAGTTTTTGAAGTACAACTTATCCTAGTGTATGTGTCTAGTACTAGAAATATAAACATCTCAGGCTGCCAATTATGAGATCTGTTCAGACAAGAACAACTTTCAACCCACTATCCTCCTACTACATTGAGCAAGTAATTGTCAAAGATTGCAGAGGGAAAAAAAGAGAGACATTATTAACAGTTCCCTTCTACTTGGGAGTTATCTGTTGAATGACCAACTGGGATTTATAACAAAGCAAACTGAAGAAGTCCCTTCTAACCAAAAAATGATTATAGAATTCAAATTTGAAAGTTTAGTTTTATAGTTTCAGTAACAAACTATGAAAGCACACGTGCAATACCTATTAAAATTTAAGTGTTAAAAATCAAGACCAGTATGTGGAAAGAAGTCACATTCTTAATTTTCCAGGAAAGAAGAGACAGTTATCACTTTAAATAGATATCTAATCATTTGGTCAAAAGACAGTCCAAAATTAATGTCAAAGTAACTATCTACCTATGCCTACATTCTCACACAAGTACACTCAGCCAATAAGAGTGGGAAAGAAGGGCTTCCCTGGTGGTCCAGTAGGTAAGGACACCGCCTTGCAGTGCAAGGGGCGCCGGTTCCATCCCTGGCCTGGGAAGATCCCACGTGCCGCGGAGCGGCTGGACTGATGTGTCCAATCACCGAACCAGAGCTCTGGAGCGCATGCGCCCAGAGCCGGCGCTCTGCAACGACAGACGCCACCGCGATGGGAGGCCCACAGGAGCCAAAGAACAAAGACCGATGAAAATAGAGAAATGAAAGACCAATAGAAGTGGCCCGCCCACTCCCCTCCCTCCCCAACCCGACCCCCGCCCAAAGTAAATAAATAAATAAATCTTTAAAAAAAAAAAAAGAGATGCCTAACCCCTTTAAAAAAAAAAAAAAAAGAGTGGGAAAGAAAATAATCACTGTGCAATGAATTACCATCTGTCTTCTCATTATTGCGGGTTAAACATTTTCCTTTAAGAACTCAAAAGTATTCTTTATTTGAGCAGCTGCATTTCCTTTTCCCTGCTCCCCTGTTTCTGTATGTGTGTGCACACATAAGCACAAACATGTGCATATATACACACATATTGTTTTTTCTAAACCATCTTGGAGTAAGTTGTATATATAATTCCTCTTCACTTCCTAAAATTTCACTGTGTATTTCTCATGAACAAGAATGTTATCATATATAACCAAAAGTTATTGCAACCAAAAGTGGGATCTAGTAGTTTCATGTAAACAGTCAATAAAGAGGCCAAGCGGTGGGGAAGGACACCTGTCCAAAGGCTGACTCCTTCCCACTGATGAACAGGGGCCAAGAGCTTTTAAAGGCTGAGGCAGGGAGCTACATGCAAAAACAGCAGTCCGCTCTGACAGTCATCTTCAAATTAGTCACTAGTGGTCTGATCACCATTATCTTGGTTAAGTACAGTTCATCTTTAGTACCAGGGTTGGTTTGTTCCTGTTTCCTTGAGGCCAATTGTTGGAATTATGGCAGTTTATGTCATGGCTACCATCTGGTCATTATAGAATTAACTTCTTCTACCTGATGGGGGTTTCAGTATCTACAAAATAGCTCATAGGATACAGCTAAGAATATTATCGATAGCCCTTGAGAAAGAACTAAAGGTTCCTGACTATGCTTAATGAGTACATTACTATTTGGTGCCCTTTGCGCTCGGGGTTCCATCCCTGGCCTGGGAAGATCCCACGTGCCGCGGAGCGGCTGGACTGATGTGTCCAATCACCGAACCAGAGCTCTGGAGCGCATGCGCCCAGAGCCGGCGCTCTGCAACGACAGACGCCACCGCGATGGGAGGCCCACAGGAGCCAAAGAACAAAGACCGATGAAAATAGAGAAATGAAAGACCAATAGAAGTGGCCCGCCCACTCCCCTCCCTCCCCAACCCGCCCCCCGCCCAAAGTAAATAAATAAATAAATCTTTAAAAAAAAAAAAAGATGACAAACCCCCTTTAAAAAAAAAAAAAAAAGAGTGGGAAAGAAAATAATCACTGTGCAATGAATTACCATCTGTCTTCTCATTATTGCGGGTTAAACATTTTCCTTTAAGAACTCAAAAGTATTCTTTATTTGAGCAGCTGCATTTCCTTTTCCCTGCTCCCCTGTTTCTGTATGTGTGTGCACACATAAGCACAAACATGTGCATATATACACACATATTGTTTTTTCTAAACCATCTTGGAGTAAGTTGTATATATAATTCCTCTTCACTTCCTAAAATTTCACTGTGTATTTCTCATGAACAAGAATGTTATCATATATAACCAAAAGTTATTGCAACCAAAAGTGGGATCTAGTAGTTTCATGTAAACAGTCAATAAAGAGGCCAAGCGGGGGGGAAGGACACCTGTCCAAAGGCTGACTCCTTCCCACTGATGAACAGGGGCCAAGAGCTTTTAAAGGCTGAGGCAGGGAGCTACATGCAAAAACAGCAGTCCGCTCTGACAGTCATCTTCAAATTAGTCACTAGTGGTCTGATCACCATTATCTTGGTTAAGTACAGTTCATCTTTAGTACCAGGGTTGGTTTGTTCCTGTTTCCTTGAGGCCAATTGTTGGAATTATGGCAGTTTATGTCATGGCTACCATCTGGTCATTATAGAATTAACTTCTTCTACCTGATGGGGGTTTCAGTATCTACAAAATAGCTCATAGGATACAGCTAAGAATATTATCGATAGCCCTTGAGAAAGAACTAAAGGTTCCTGACTATGCTTAATGAGTACATTACTATTTGGTGCCCTTTGACTGTTTTTCTTTGTTTCTACATTTTCTCACTTCTCTGATTAGACTTACTGTTTGGCTAAAATGTTTCCACAGGCAAAAGGCAGGCTAAGGACATGAAGGGCACGGACCATAGGGTCCTGCTCCATTTTCTTACCAAAATCAGGAAACTGAACATTAGTTCAATACAATTATCTTCACGCCATATTCCAGTTTCACCAGTTGTCCCAATAATGTATTTTGTAGCAATTTTCACCCTTTGGTTCAGGACTCAGCCCAGGATCTCACTTTATATTTATTTCTTATGTCTCTTTAGTCTCATTTAATCCAAATCAGTTACTCAGCCTTTCTTTGTCTTTTCTGGTCTTGACATTTTTTTAAAAGAAAAGGCTGGTTATTTTGTAGCATGCCTCTGACCTTGGATTTGTCTGCTGTGTCCTCATAATTAGATTAGATTCCGAATATACATTTTTGGCAGGAACACCACAAAAGTGATACTGTGTCCTTCCCAGGAGATCCTGTCAGGAGGCTCATGATGTTGGTTTGTCCCATTAATGGTGATGCCGACTTTGATCACTCGGTAAAGGTGGCATCTGCCAGTTTCTCCACTGAAATGTTACCATTTCCTTTATATAATTAATGAATAATTTAGGAACATACTTTGAAACTGTCCTTTGAAACTTTCAAACCTGTTCCTCATCAAAATTTTAGGTACAACTTTTAGCATCTATTAATGACTCCTGATGATTACAAAATGGTGATTTTTTTAACTTTATCAGTCCTCATTCTGTCTACACTTGTTAGTTCGATTTCTGTTATAAGGAAGAGCTTTCTCTCTCCCTTGTTTGTCTGTTTATTAGTAGTAGTATGTACTGATGAATTCTTGTTTTATTTGTGTGTTATAATCCATTAATATCTTACTTATTTTGATGTTGAAATAAACAATATGGTGCTAAAAACAAGAATCATTTCTGATATGCCAAGAAACTATGACAACTTTGGATGTAAGAGAAATTACCAGGAGAGCAAACAAATTTGGTTTTGATTTCCTGACTTCCAAAAGAAGCCAGATGTCAGCAGAGAAAACTTAGTGGTAATAAGAAAATAAAAATTCATTATGCAATTAGATTTCAATGAGAAAGGAGCAAGGCCTTAAATTATATATAAGTGCCCCTTACTGCTTATCTTTATGAAGATAAAAACTTCCATATCTTCTAAATCTCATATTTGGGCTCTGTTTTAAGGAAGTATATGGTACACACACACCTCCCCATAATCAAACCAGTCACTCTCCCACTGACCACTTCCCATGTGTATTTACTGAATTGCTGCTGGAGACCACAGTTACAATCACTGTCATTTTCCTTGATTTCATTTAACTTAGAAAGACATTTTGCTCAAAGTCCTCCATCTGGGAAAATACTGAATACACTGTTACTGAGTAGTTTCCTTCTAGTATGACCAACCCTCCACTTCTAAGAGAGAGCATCTCATTTGGATCAGTGCTTCTGGCTGTCTATAGAAATGCCACCTTCAGAGATTGCTGAGTATCTGCTCTGAGTTCTACAAATACCTGGTCAGCTTACAAATACAATTTGCTAAAATTAATCCTTTAATCCTGAGAAATATGAATATCATGGAGTGAAGAACACTCAATTAAATACAAGGCCTGATACATCTACAATGCATCATCACATTAAACTCTGAAGCCAGTAGATTGGGACAGGATGGAAAAGGGGATGGTTTATGATGCCAACTCAGGCAAGATGGCTGAGTCTACTAATAGTCCACTTTTTTCAAACATTTTTTTCTTTTAATGGACATGGCATAGCTTGGATTTTTATTCTTTGTTTCCAAATCAGAATTTTTTTATTTTATGAATTGGCAGCCCTGTGATTTTAGTTCCAAGTTTTTGTATACTCTGTTCTTGAACTTAACATAGGGTTATTTTTATTCTTATTTCTAAAATTAAACCCAAAATGATCACTACTATCACTTAAACGTATCACTTCTTGAGCACTTTTTATTTGATAGTCCCTCTGCTCTGCATCTGCATTCATTATTTCACTTCCTAAAACTACTTAGGATATGAGGGCAGAGAAGGATGCTGAGGCTGCTGTGAGGGGTTGAGGAAACTGCCCAGTGTCCCTTAGCTTAGTTTAAGTCTTGGGCAAGTAACTGTGATCAAAGCTCTAGCCAGTCTGTCTCCAGTGTTGGACCAATGTGCTATATGACCATGTGAGGAGTGCAGAGAAAGGACTCTTCCTTTGATTCCAGCCCTCTGTGTGATGTTCATAACCCAGGTACATTCCTGACTCAAATTAAGGAAAACACAATCCCCAGGATGGGAATGTAGGCAAAACAGCTTGAACTGCTCTAACTTCAAAGTTCAGCTTTTCCTGGAATTCATCTTTCTCCCTCTCTGTCCCTTCCTCCTCTACACATCCAATTAGCCATTCTACTTCCAGACAGTTCCTGTGTTATACTCCCTCTCTTCCATTACCCCTCCTCTAATCATACTACTCACCACTCTCACCTCACAGTGGGGCTTCCCAAGTCCACTCTCCTCCTCCAATTCATTCCCCATTCTTGCAACAAAGAAATTGTCTCAAACAGCTCAGATCATGACACTCACTTACTCAGAAACCCTCAAGGTCTCCCCATTGCTTACAACATAAAATCCTGGCTTTGGCTTTTCAGTCTGACATTTAGAGATGCCTACCATGTGGTCCTCACCTGCCTTTCCAGTTGACTCATCTGCAGCCCAGTCTTTCCGCCCTTACTCCATGCACTGATATACTTGCCGTTTCCTAAGCCATTTCCTCCACATTCCAATTTCTTGTGTTTAAAAATGCTGACCTTTGACTTGGAATTTCCTGGAACTGCTCCCTGTTACCTATTCCACATCGCTCTATTTATTATTCCACACTTTTGACAAGAATTCCTAACTTCTTGTCAAAAACCGACCAGTTCAGAGAGGGTCCGATAAGGTTTGTTAAAGCCATTCCCTTCTCCAGGGGCTTTTCTGGATCCAGAGATCAAACCGAGATCTCCCCCACTGCATGCAAATCTGTTTCCCTCTGAGCCACCAGAGAAGCACTTTAAAGAGATCAACCAAGGCTAAAAATTATCTATTATATAAGAGATAATTCAAAACTCATTGCCCACAAAGGGACTCCCTCAGTCAGATTTAATCTCTGCTTCTTATATAAGTCTGTTTCATTCTGTCTATGATTATTTTACTGTAATTATTTAATTTTGTTTTGCATTAGTTAATTGTGTTGTGATGGGGTTGTCCATCTCTACCCCAGAGAGTGAATATTTGTGAAATAAGAGCCATCATAAACATTCGTTTCTTCACAGGCATGTGTTGAGTTTAGTGTCTAATTACTGATGAGAAAATCTGTAGATATGACATGATGATTTTTACTTCTAAAAATTACAGTATTATACAGATTGTTGTTGTTGTTGTTGTTGTTGTTGTTGTTTAATCACTAAGTCGTGTCCAACTCTTTTCCAACCCTAAGGACTGTAGCCTGCCAAGCTCCTCTGTCCATGGAATTTCCCAGGCAAGAATACTGGTGTAAGTTGCCATTTCCTTACTCAGGGATTGAACTCACATATCTTACATTATAGGCAGATTCTTTACCACTGAACCACCAGGGAAGCCCTATGTATATACACAGATATATCTTAAATACATATATTTGTTTTATATATATAAAGTATGTATATATAATTCTATATACAAACATATATATATATATAATAAATATCTGTTGATTAAATGAATTAAAGATGTTGACTACCAACAGATACTACTTATAAAATTTTGCAAACTATACTTTTGCCACTTGAGACTTAGCATTCATACAGCTTTATCTAATGAGGTATTTTTAGATCTACATCATTCTCTTCAGATATAAGATGTGTACAGATTAAAAATATGCAATGGAGCCATATCTTTTACTATATAAAGAGCTCCTATAAATCAATAAGAAAAATGTTAATGCACACACGCACAGATAAAAAACAACAACACGTTTCTCAGAAGAACAAGTATAAATGACTAATAAACATATTAAAATTGTTCAGTTACTAATAATCACAAATTACAAATTAAAACAATGATACACCTTTTTACCTATGAACTTGGCAAAATTTGTCTAATTTAGTATCCATTTTCACTCTTGGTAGGATTGTAAACTGTTATATAAGCTTTTGAAAAAAGTATTTTGATGACATGTATCAAGAGGTTTAAAAAGTTCTTACTCTTTGACCCTGTAGTTCCATCCCTGGGACTCTGTTGTGAGAAAATAATCAGAAATATAAATAAAAATTTATGTTCAAGAATTCTTATCATAACTGCCAACCAAAAAGGATCAGAAGACCTAAATAGACATTTCTTCAAAGAAAACATACAGATGGCCTAGGGCACATAAAAAAATGCTCATCATCCCTAATTATTAGAGAAATGCAAATAAAAATCACAATGAGGTACCATCTCACACCTGTCAGAATGGCCATCATCAGAAAGTCTACAAATAATGTGTTGGAGAGGGTGTGAAGAAAAGAGATCTCACTTACACTGTGGGGATAAACTGATGCAGCCATTATGGAAAACAGTATGGAGGTTCCTCAAAAAACTAAAAATAGAATTGCCATATAATCTGTCAATCTCACTCCTGGAGACACAGTCCCACAAAACTGTAACTAGAAAAGATATATGCACTCTGATGTTCACAGCAGCACTATTTACAACAGCCAATGTTTACAACATGGAAACCACCTAAATGTCCATCAACAGATGAATGGATAAAGAAGTTGTGGTATATATACACAGTGGAATATTACCCAACTACCAAAATGAGTGAAATAATGCCATTTGAAGTGACATGAATGGACCTAGAGATTATTATACTAAGTGAAGTAAAACATTAAGATAAAGATAAATACCATACGGTATCACTTTTATGTGAAATCTAAAATATGACACAAATGAATATATCTATGCAACAGAAACAGACTCATAGACATAGAGACTTGTGGTTGCCAAGGGGGAAGTGGGAGGGAAAGAATGGGAGCTTGGGATAGTAAATGCAAATAAGTTTATATAGGATGAATAAACAACAAGGTTCTTCTGTATAGTAATAAGGAACTATGTTCAATATCCTGTGATAAATCAGAATGGAAAATAATGTGAAAAAGTATACATAAATATATATATATATATAAAATTGAGTCACTTTGCTATACACCAGAAATTAACACAATTAACACAACACTGTAAATCATCTAGACTTCAATAAATCTGCAAAAAAGAATTCTCATCATAGAATTATTTACAACAATAAAAATTGAGAAAACCAAAATTATTAAATAATAGGGAAATAAATCAATTATGTAATATCAATATAGAAGAATGTTTTAATTACTAAAATAATCTTTTTACAAGCTACTATAAAATGTGAAAAGTGAGTAAAATTAACATGAAAAAATCTGTACATTATATTCTATTCTTGTGAAAATTATTTGGTAGCATTACAGGTAATTATTTTTTTTCATTCCACACACCTACTTTTTCCAGGTTTTCACATTGTCAAACAGTTTTTATTCCTTAAAACCCAAAATGAAAATTTTAAATATGTAATTGATACTTAATTGTGTTATCCTAGTAGGAATTGAGACTCAAAAGACCAAACAAGTCCATCTTCTATTTCCTCAGTGAAAATGACTGATTTAAGGAGCTGCCAGAATGCTGCTGTAAGCTCCCTTTTCAAAGAAATGGTGAGGCGTTTGTAATGGATAAATCTGAAGAGACAACCAGTATTATTCTCATCTGTGATATACCATTTCTGCCTCTGATATGGCCTTTAAAAAATCCACTTTCCCTTCTCTTTACTCCCTACAACTGTATGGATACCACTTGGTAATAAAAACAGCCCTAAAACCAAGTGTCTCATTATTTCACTGCTACTAACCATTAATAAATAGTCTCATGACTTTGAGATTATAAATTATTCATATGAAAGTAATGCCAAATTATTAAAAGCCATTGGGTGAATCTGTGACCTTGTTAGAGTGCCACTGGTTGAGTGACAGCCTGGGACACTGTATAGTTGAAGCCTGCATGGACTAGTCCAGGACGAGCTCTGTCCTACTCACAAGGTGTCTGTAACTTGAAACCAGATGAACCACTTCTCTGAGGAAAAGAATCTCTTCCAGTTTCTATTTGGAATGATATGTGTACCTTGGGTAATACAAATACTCGATTCTTAATACATAATAAGTCACTTTCACATTTATTAAATCTACACACTTGTTATTTTTCTAGAATCATTGAGATACCTGCAATGCAATATAGCCTCTGATCTAATTACAGGGATAAAGAACATCTACTTACAATGTAAAGCACATTCACTTTGTCCCATTTTTTGTAGTTTATAACACTTTATTAAACAGTACAAATATCAGGGCAAAAAAAAAAAAAAAAAAACACCAAAAAGAAAAACAATAGTCAGAACTTAAGTGTCATTAGATCATTTTTATTTAGCAGCAGTAGAATTAAATCTGACTCCAGGGGGTATATCCTCCCTCAGTCATTGCCTTCCCTCTGGAAAACTACAGCTTTGCTCAACTTGTAGCAAAAGATGCTAATTTGATCACAGTGATTCCTTTTAATGCAAAGAGTGAATTGTTTTTAGACCACTGGTGATTAATGTGGGTATTGATTAGCTGATCAATAAGGCCACAGTGTCTAATTATTGATAATCCCTCTCCAAATGAAAGATCGAGTGTTAGAAGTCCTAGTTACAGAGTTCAAAATATAAAGTGATTCAATGTGATGCCTGGTAATTGAAAGTCAAACTAATCCCATAAATTAAATCACAACAATCCATAACATTTACCTGATAAATCCTTTGGAAGCTGTATTTAACTTTCACTATTCCCAGCTTCTTTTTTTTCCTCTTACAAAGTCCTGTGAAATGCACACAACTTGTTGAGGGAGGTAAAAATCACTCTAAAGTGATTTATCTTTATAAAGCAAGGATCCACTGGCACCAACACTGTGGTGACATATTTTATACAATGGCTTCATCTCTGTACCACATCACAGAATGAAGAATAAAGAAAACTTACCAACCAAAAACCCTTGTAGGTTGACAAAAAATTTTCATTACCGAATTGGACTATGCATAGCTGACCTTGTTAGAGTGCCACTGGTTGAGTGACAGCCTGGGACACTGTATAGTTGAAGCCTGCATGGACTAGTCCAGGACGAGCTCTGTCCTACTCACAAGGTGTCTGTAACTTGAAACCAGATGAACCACTTCTCTGAGGAAAAGAATCTCTTCCAGTTTCTATTTGGAATGATATGTGTACCTTGGGTAATACAAATACTCGATTCTTAATACATAATAAGTCACTTTCACATTTATTAAATCTACACACTTGTTATTTTCTAGAATCATTGAGATACCTGCAATGCAATATAGCCTCTGATCTAATTACAGGGATAAAGAACATCTACTTACAATGTAAAGCACATTCACTTTGTCCCATTTTTTGTAGTTTATAACACTTTATTAAACAGTACAAATATCAGGGCAAAAAAAAAAAAAAAAAACACCAAAAAGAAAAACAATAGTCAGAACTTAAGTGTCATTAGATCATTTTTATTTAGCAGCAGTAGAATTAAATCTGACTCCAGGGGGTATATCCTCCCTCAGTCATTGCCTTCCCTCTGGAAAACTACAGCTTTGCTCAACTTGTAGCAAAAGATGCTAATTTGATCACAGTGATTCCTTTTAATGCAAAGAGTGAATTGTTTTTAGACCACTGGTGATTAATGTGGGTATTGATTAGCTGATCAATAAGGCCACAGTGTCTAATTATTGATAATCCCTCTCCAAATGAAAGATCGAGTGTTAGAAGTCCTAGTTACAGAGTTCAAAATATAAAGTGATTCAATGTGATGCCTGGTAATTGAAAGTCAAACTAATCCCATAAATTAAATCACAACAATCCATAACATTTACCTGATAAATCCTTTGGAAGCTGTATTTAACTTTCACTATTCCCAGCTTCTTTTTTTTCCTCTTACAAAGTCCTGTGAAATGCACACAACTTGTTGAGGGAGGTAAAAATCACTCTAAAGTGATTTATCTTTATAAAGCAAGGGATCCACTGGCACCAACACTGTGGTGACATATTTTATACAATGGCTTCATCTCTGTACCACATCACAGAATGAAGAATAAAGAAAACTTACCATGAATGCTCAAGAGAATGAAGGCTGTCCCTGATAGTTAGGTTCACAGACATTGAAGGAAATTCACAGATCACATTATCACCTTCTCACTCTGCCATGGACAGTTTAAGGAATCTGATGATTGTCACACAGTCAGCCAGAGAGACAACAGGATTGAGGATCTGCTCTGTTAAAATGTGTACCCTTTCCTAATATGTATGGGGGGGTGGTGGTCGCAGTATAAGCATTAGTTTATACCAGGGCCAAAAATTTACTCATAAAATCAACTTCTATGATGTACAGTAACAGTAAAGCTTCTTTTATATTCTGAGACAGATCTCAGCTTGCTCTGGAGCCCCTGCATTTCCACTGATGTGATGAGGGAAAGATGGGGAGACCTTGATAAAGAAATATAATTCACAGTCTTCCCATTTGGGGTTACCTTAGCCTCCTTTGAGCAAATGCAAGATTTGGAAAATTTCCTCCTCCCCCCGTCCACCTCCTCAAGATGGCACCTGAGTCTACGAGGTGTTTCTGTGGCCCCATGGCAGTGAGAATGCAGAGCTTCAGATCCACATGGGTTTCTGGTCATCCACTGGAATTCAGTGAAATCTGCTGAGGATAACTGGTGACTGACCATTACTAATGCACAGTTGCTCTTGCCTAATATTCTTTTTTTTCCCTTCTACATTTTTTATTTTGACACAGTTAATCCATGCAGAATAACCTACATAATAGATAGGTAAGTTAGAAAGCATGACAATGAACACTCAAAAATTCAGCACCCAATTCAAGAAATGGAATATAGTCAATACAATCAAAGTCCCCTAACTGTCCTTTCCAAATCTCCTCCACCCACTTTCCTGAGTTTTCTGTTCATCATCCCTTTTCTTAGATGTGGGTAGAAAATATATGTTTTCTTAATTCTGCTTGTCTCTGAATACAGTTCATAGCTCATGTATGCTTTGTGGTTTTCTTTTTTCATTCAACATTCTAAGATCCATCTACTCTTATTTCCATGAATTCTTAAGCCAAAGTTCAAGCTGGTGAAAACAGAGTCCCTGAAGAATAAAGAATACATTTTCATCATTCCTTTGCTCCTCAGAAAAATTCTCCTTCCCCTAACAGTGGCATGCTTTCTACATCCTTCTCCTATCTGGTGAGAACATCTCTTTCAGCATATTCTGTTATGTATTATAGTAAAACTGTATTATACACTGATTGCTCAAACCTGGCTGGTGATAATGCAAAGAGAAACTTTATAAAATCTAGAAAGCCTTTCTCTTTGGCAAGGAAACCTAGTGTTTTGGACTTCTGTGTCCATCTAAGAGGAGTAGCTTGCATTAATCCAAACCTCATACCAAAAGCAGTTCTAAAAACTGTATTAAAACCAAACAGCTATTTGAAGCCATAAAAAAGCAACCAACACATCTGGACTTGTGGAGTCAAAGTCTCAGAGGAAAGACATAAACATAGGGGTAAGTTCGACTGTCTCTACCTCTTCTTCTCTTAAGGCACCTACCAGTTTGTAAGAGGTTTAGGCAAGAAGCTGAAAAGAAAGCAGCATTCAGAACTTTCTTCACTCTCACTGCAATGGGACACAGGTAGTTGAAGTTCAGGCTTGCCAAGGTAGCCAGGACTTGAAGGATCAAGACGCAGAAGAGCTCAGAAATGTGAGTGGCTGATGATCTGAGATGCTTTTCTTCTCAGAATATTCATCTATTTGCCAACAGTGCAGGCAGAGAGGTGGTGAATCAAAGCTGAAAGAGCTGCTAAAAGACTGACCATTACTAATGCACAGTTGCTCTTGCCTAATATTTTTTTTTTGACACAGTTAATCCATGCAGAATAACCTACATAATAGATAGGTAAGTTAGAAAGCATGACAATGAACACTCAAAAATTCAGCACCCAATTCAAGAAATGGAATATAGTCAATACAATCAAAGTCCCCTAACTGTCCTTTCCAAATCTCCTCCACCCACTTTCCTGAGTTTTCTGTTCATCATCCCTTTTCTTAGATGTGGGTAGAAAATATATGTTTTCTTAATTCTGCTTGTCTCTGAATACAGTTCATAGCTCATGTATGCTTTGTGGTTTTCTTTTTTCATTCAACATTCTAAGATCCATCTACTCTTATTTCCATGAATTCTTAAGCCAAAGTTCAAGCTGGTGAAAACAGAGTCCCTGAAGAATAAAGAATACATTTTCATCATTCCTTTGCTCCTCAGAAAAATTCTCCTTCCCCTAACAGTGGCATGCTTTCTACATCCTTCTCCTATCTGGTGAGAACATCTCTTTCAGCATATTCTGTTATGTATTATAGTAAAACTGTATTATACACTGATTGCTCAAACCTGGCTGGTGATAATGCAAAGAGAAACTTTATAAAATCTAGAAAGCCTTTCTCTTTGGCAAGGAAACCTAGTGTTTTGGACTTCTGTGTCCATCTAAGAGGAGTAGCTTGCATTAATCCAAACCTCATACCAAAAGCAGTTCTAAAAACTGTATTAAAACCAAACAGCTATTTGAAGCCATAAAAAAGCAACCAACACATCTGGACTTGTGGAGTCAAAGTCTCAGAGGAAAGACATAAACATAGGGGTAAGTTCGACTGTCTCTACCTCTTCTTCTCTTAAGGCACCTACCAGTTTGTAAGAGGTTTAGGCAAGAAGCTGAAAAGAAAGCAGCATTCAGAACTTTCTTCACTCTCACTGCAATGGGACACAGGTAGTTGAAGTTCAGGCTTGCCAAGGTAGCCAGGACTTGAAGGATCAAGACGCAGAAGAGCTCAGAAATGTGAGTGGCTGATGATCTGAGATGCTTTTCTTCTCAGAATATTCATCTATTTGCCAACAGTGCAGGCAGAGAGGTGGTGAATCAAAGCTGAAAGAGCTGCTAAAAGACTGAGAAGCTAAACAGAGCTATCTACATCAGCATTATAGAGATAGAGACTGAGATTAAGGCCCAAGGAAGTTGAGGGGCCTTAATAAAGACATGAATCCTTCATTTTGGAGCCCCGAAGGACTAACTGTGGGAGCATGAGTTCAACGTAAATAGACAAAGCCTTACAAAGTGAAAAGTCCAGTCTTGAGATTGGTCTCAATCCAATCCACAATTTTAAGTCAAGGTGATTTTCTCCCACTCTAATTGCCAAGAGAGCAACCCTTCCCTCCTCTAAAAAAAAAGAAAAAGAAAAAAATAACTTTCAGCATTTTCATGAGACTAGAAAGAAGAAAAGTGAAGGTCAGGGTTACTAAGGCAGCCAGGATTTGAGGAGCTAGAATCCAGGAATAAAGTGACTCTTAGGTGAGTGAGTCCAACACTCTGTACCACTTTTCTTCCTGAGGCTTTTTCCAGGGTCTAAGCTCTACAGGGCAAGACGCCACACAGAAAACAGTAGTTAAGTGACTAAAAAACTAAGTCAGACTTCACAAGGAGAAGAGGACTTAGAAGACATTCTGGATTTCCTTGAGACTCCTGAAAAACAAACCCTAGTAATGAGGGCAAACTAGAAATCGGAGTGCATGCATGCTAAGTCACTTCAGACATGTCTGACTCTGTATGATGCTATGGACTGCAGCCTGTCAGGCTCCTCTGTCCATGGGATTCTCCAGGCAAGAATAATGGAATGGGTTGCTATGCCCTCCTCCAGAGGATCTTCCCGACCCAAGAATCGAATCTGTGTCTCTTACATCTCCTGCACTGGCAGGTAGGTTCATTACGGCTAGCACCACTGATACCTAACATCAAATCATCTCAATCCCTGACTAGAACAAACTGCCTACCAGAGGAAAACTGAATTTTCCTGAGAAAATACTATCACTTAAAACTTCTGCAATTTTTCATTTATAATACATAATATACAATCAAAAACTACCAGGTATACCAACATATAAAACAACATCCACAATCCAAGAGAAAAAGAGAAAAGAAGCATATGAGACATGATGCAAAATTTATGTGTAATTAGAGCTCAAGAGATATAAAGAGAGAAAATATGATAGAAGCAGTATTCAAAAAGGCAATGATTGAGGGCTTCCCTGGTGGTCCAGTGGGTAAAGACACCGCCTTGCAGTGCAAGGGGCGCCGGTTCGATCCCTGGCCTGGGAAGATCCCACGTGCCACGGGGCGGCTGAACTGATGTGTCCAATTACCGAGCCGGAGCTCTGGTGCACGTGTGCCCAGAGCCGGTCAACGTAAATAGACAAAGCCTTACAAAGTGAAAAGTCCAGTCTTGAGATTGGTCTCAATCCAATCCACAATTTTAAGTCAAGGTGATTTTCTCCCACTCTAATTGCCAAGAGAGCAACCCTTCCCTCCTCTAAAAAAAAAGAAAAAGAAAAAAATAACTTTCAGCATTTTCATGAGACTAGAAAGAAGAAAAGTGAAGGTCAGGGTTACTAAGGCAGCCAGGATTTGAGGAGCTAGAATCCAGGAATAAAGTGACTCTTAGGTGAGTGAGTCCAACACTCTGTACCACTTTTCTTCCTGAGGCTTTTTCCAGGGTCTAAGCTCTACAGGGCAAGACGCCACACAGAAAACAGTAGTTAAGTGACTAAAAAACTAAGTCAGACTTCACAAGGAGAAGAGGACTTAGAAGACATTCTGGATTTCCTTGAGACTCCTGAAAAACAAACCCTAGTAATGAGGGCAAACTAGAAATCGGAGTGCATGCATGCTAAGTCACTTCAGACATGTCTGACTCTGTATGATGCTATGGACTGCAGCCTGTCAGGCTCCTCTGTCCATGGGATTCTCCAGGCAAGAATAATGGAATGGGTTGCTATGCCCTCCTCCAGAGGATCTTCCCGACCCAAGAATCGAATCTGTGTCTCTTACATCTCCTGCACTGGCAGGTAGGTTCATTACGGCTAGCACCACTGATACCTAACATCAAATCATCTCAATCCCTGACTAGAACAAACTGCCTACCAGAGGAAAACTGAATTTTCCTGAGAAAATACTATCACTTAAAACTTCTGCAATTTTTCATTTATAATACATAATATACAATCAAAAACTACCAGGTATACCAACATATAAAACAACATCCACAATCCAAGAGAAAAAGAGAAAAGAAGCATATGAGACATGATGCAAAATTTATGTGTAATTAGAGCTCAAGAGATATAAAGAGAGAAAATATGATAGAAGCAGTATTCAAAAAGGCAATGATTGAGGGCTTCCCTGGTGGTCCAGTGGGTAAAGACACCGCCTTGCAGTGCAAGGGGCGCCGGTTCGATCCCTGGCCTGGGAAGATCCCACGTGCCACGGGGCGGCTGAACTGATGTGTCCAATTACCGAGCCGGAGCTCTGGTGCACGTGTGCCCAGAGCCGGTGCTCTGCGACGACAGTGGCCACTGTGATGGGAGGCCCACAGGAGCCAAAGTACAATGACGGTTGAAAATGGAGGAATGAAAGACCAGTGGAGGTGGCCCGCCCATTCCCCTCACTCCCTCCCAAAAGATAAATAAATAAAATTAAAAAAAAAAAAAAAGGCAATGGTTGAGAATTTCCCAAAATGGAAGAAAAACATCAAGCCACAGATTCAAGTGTTTATATGATCCTAGACAGAATTACAGAGTGCAAGAAGGAATGAAGAACACAAAAAAGTACTTTCATGGAAAAATAAGAATGATTACATAGCATAAAAATAATAATAATCTGACAAATTTTAAGTATATGTGTAATTACAATATATAAGAAATAGCAATAGCACAAAAATGGTGAAATGACTATGTGGAATTAAGCTTTCTAAGATCTTTGCATTTTACAAGAAATCATTTAAAAATTCTAATTTAATACAGGATGATGAAAGATTACTCAATAAATTCAGAGTATTCAATAGTTGTTAAACTTGTGAGTCAACACTGGAAATATAAAAATATATCTTACAGAAAAGTAGGTTCTGGAGGACAGACGGCTTAAATGTAATGGCAAAATTACAAAATTTTAATAAAATACATAAGTGAATGTTTTAAAACTTCTCATTCACTATAGACACTAAAGAGTAAAGGATGTATATTGCAATCTCTAATAAATGTACTAATAAAAGAAATAAAAAAGACTAATAAAGGAATAAAAAGAAAGGATTAACAAATAATAGAAAAGAAAATGAGAAAAAGGAAAAAAGAAAGGAAGGACAAATGAAACAAAGAGTAAGATAGCAGATTCTAACTCAAACAATAGAAGTAATTCTATAATTCATAAATAGACTAAACAACCCTTTTTTAAAAAAAATAAGCTTACCAGACTGTGCAGGTAAAAACTAAATATATGCTGCCTCAAAAAGATACCTCTGAGGCAGAAAATAAAAGAATGGGAATACATATCACACAAACATTAACAAAAAGAAAACTGACAGTTTTACTGATAAATAAATTAGAGCAAGAGATCTAATTTGATCAAATAAAAAGAGAATACAGAGCTTCCCTGGTGGTCCAGTGGATAAAGAGTCCACCTTGCAGTGCAAGGGGCACCAGTTTGATCCCTGACCCAGGAAGATTCCATGTACCGCAGAGCAGCTGGGCCGGTGTGTCCAATTATGAGCCAGTACTCTGGAGCGCATGTGCCCAGAGCTGGTGCTCTGTAATGAGAGAGGCCACTGTAATGGGAGGCTCACATAGGCCAAAGAATAAAGATATCCATAATATCTTAAATAAAATAAATAAATAAATAAATACATGTTTTAAAAAGGAAAGAGAGAATATACATAAATTAGCAGAAACAGTGGTTGAGGGGGCATTTCCTCCTAATCAGAAAAATATAACATTTATAATTTGTTTGCACCTAAAAACATAGCCTCAAACCATGTAAAATAAAAACAAACAAAACCAAAGGACAGACAAATCCACAAACATAGGAGATTTTATACACTTGTCTCAGTAACTAATATAACAAACTGATAGAATAATTAGAACCAGAAAATCAGAACAAATTCAAAAAATTTGAACTAAACAATCAACCAATTTGACTTGCTTTTCAAGCGTACATATGCATTTATCAAAGTTATCTAATAATGAGGCAAATGAAGTCTCAACAAATAAAGATTTGAAACCATGTGAAGTAGTTTGTTCAATCAGTAGAATGAAAACAAAATTCAGTAATAAAATGATAACTAAAAATCCCAAATTATTTGAAAATTAAGCAATATGCTCTTAATCCATCAGTTGAAAAGAGTAAGATAGCAGATTCTAACTCAAACAATAGAAGTAATTCTATAATTCATAAATAGACTAAACAACCCTTTTTTAAAAAAAATAAGCTTACCAGACTGTGCAGGTAAAAACTAAATATATGCTGCCTCAAAAAGATACCTCTGAGGCAGAAAATAAAAGAATGGGAATACATATCACACAAACATTAACAAAAAGAAAACTGACAGTTTTACTGATAAATAAATTAGAGCAAGAGATCTAATTTGATCAAATAAAAAGAGAATACAGAGCTTCCCTGGTGGTCCAGTGGATAAAGAGTCCACCTTGCAGTGCAAGGGGCACCAGTTTGATCCCTGACCCAGGAAGATTCCATGTACCGCAGAGCAGCTGGGCCGGTGTGTCCAATTATGAGCCAGTACTCTGGAGCGCATGTGCCCAGAGCTGGTGCTCTGTAATGAGAGAGGCCACTGTAATGGGAGGCTCACATAGGCCAAAGAATAAAGATATCCATAATATCTTAAATAAAATAAATAAATAAATAAATACATGTTTTAAAAAGGAAAGAGAGAATATACATAAATTAGCAGAAACAGTGGTTGAGGGGGCATTTCCTCCTAATCAGAAAAATATAACATTTATAATTTGTTTGCACCTAAAAACATAGCCTCAAACCATGTAAAATAAAAACAAACAAAACCAAAGGACAGACAAATCCACAAACATAGGAGATTTTATACACTTGTCTCAGTAACTAATATAACAAACTGATAGAATAATTAGAACCAGAAAATCAGAACAAATTCAAAAAATTTGAACTAAACAATCAACCAATTTGACTTGCTTTTCAAGCGTACATATGCATTTATCAAAGTTATCTAATAATGAGGCAAATGAAGTCTCAACAAATAAAGATTTGAAACCATGTGAAGTAGTTTGTTCAATCAGTAGAATGAAAACAAAATTCAGTAATAAAATGATAACTAAAAATCCCAAATTATTTGAAAATTAAGCAATATGCTCTTAATCCATCAGTTGAAAAAGAAATCACAGTGGAAATTTAAAACTATTCTGAATTGAATTACAACAAAAATTAACTTTTAAATATAATTTACAACTTACATGAGATGAGAAAATCTTAGAGAAAACCTTATAGTCTTAAGTGTATATATTAGAAGACAGGAAAGTATGAAAATGGATGATCTTAAATCTATCTCAAGACACTTTTTTTTTTAAATGGGGAAACTAAGTAACTAAGAAAACGAAATATAAAAGCAGAAATTAACGAAACAAAAAGCACAAAAAGTCAATTAAATCAAAACTTGCTTCTTTGAAAATATTAGTACAACTGACAAACTACTAAAGACTGATCTTTAGAATGAATAAAATAAATTTTCAATATTAAAAATAAAAAAACTAACATCATTACAGAACCTGTATTAAAAAGTTAGTAATTTAGAACCTAGCATTAAAAAGTTAGTGAAGAGGGCTTCCCTGGCAGTCCAGTGGGTGAAGAGACCACCTTGCAGTGCAAGGGGCACTGGTTCGATCCCTGGCTGGGGAAGATCCCATGTGCCACAGAGTGGCTGAACTGGTGTGCCCAATTATGAGCCAGTACTCTGGAGCACATGTACCCAGAGCCGGTGCTCTACAATGAGAGGGGCCACTGTGATGGAAGGCCCACCCAGGTCAAAAAATAAAGATGGATGAAAATAAATAAATTAATTTAAAAACCAATAAAAGAAGCCAAAAATCTAAAAAGAAAGAGAAGTTAGTAAAGATTGTGAATAACTATGCAAATAACTTTTAAAATTTAGATCAAATAGTTTTCATGAAAACACAACTTACCACATATACACACAAGAAGAGAACTAGTACTTATCTATCAAATAAGTTTCTATGCAATTAAAATCTTACCCAAGATAGAACCCCTAGCCAAGATAAATCAGTGAATTATTTTAAATATTTAAGAAGAAAATAACATAATCTTCTAAAAACTTCTCCACAAAATAGAAAAGAGGAAACATCCACCATCTCATTAATAAAATCTACACGACTTCATAAAAGATAATATAATGTACTAGGTAATAGGAAATAGGCCAATATATCTCATGAACATAGATGCGGAAAAAAAAAAAATCCAAACATAGTATTAGTAAACCAAATTCAGCAATTAAAAAAAAAGATAATGCATTAAAACCAAATTCATTTGTAATCCAAGGTTCATTTTACTTAGAAATCAGTTTAATCAATTAATTTACAACAATATAATTCACTCTAATAGCAAAAAATATGACATAATAATCTTAAGAGATGCAGAAAGACCATTTAATGAAAATCAATATTTATTGTTAATTAAAAATAAAAACTAGGCTTCCCTGGTGGTCTAGTGGGTAATTGCCTTGCAGTGCAAGGGCCACCGGTTCAAGTCCTGACCTGGGAAGATCCTACGTGCTGCGGAGCGGCTGGACCGATGTGTCCAATTACCAAGCCAGCTCTCTGGAGCACATGCGCCTAGAGCTGGTGCTCTGCGATGAGAGAGGCTGCTGCGATGAGAGGCCCACATAGGCCAAAGGACAAAGATAAATGAATGAAAGATCAATAGAAGTGGCCAAAAAAAAATAAAAAATAAAAAGAAACTGTTAAAAAATAGAAATAGATTATTAAAACTAAATTGCTTTTAAATTTTCCCAAAGATCAAAAATGAAGAAGAATCTCACCATTATTATTTGTAGTCAACACTTTACTGGAGATTCTATTCAATTTATTAGAAAAGAATAAAATGTATATACTCAGAAAAAAAGAAATAAAACTATCACTATTTGTAGATGATTGTGACAGTAGAGAATCTAATCCACAGTTAACCTTTAGAATTAACCTGTAGACATAGAGTAGTTTCTGAATATGAGATCATAGTGAAAACCTCAAATTTTTGTATACTGTAGCAAAATACAATATACATTTGAAGACGAAATTTCAAAAATTATATCATTTACAATACCACCAAAAATGTCTAATACCAAATATTTAAGAACAAATCTAATGAAAAACGTTCAGTAGCCCTTCACAAAAAAGACTAATATTTTCTGAGGGAAATTAACTATAAACCTAAATAGAACAATAACCACATTTGTAGTTTGAAACAATAATCTCAAAATGTCAGTTCTCTCCCAGACTGAGCCATAGACTCACTGTAATCATCATGAAAATCATAATGGATTTTTCCATGTAAAAACCAGCAAGCTGTTTTTAAAATTCATATCAAATTGAAAAAAAGACAAGAAGACCAAGACAATCTTCAAGAATAGCAACTCTGAAAAATTCACATTTCCTTATGTCATGACTCAGTGTGAAGCAATATTAAGAAGACAGGGTGGTACTGGCACAGGATAGACAAACAGACCAATAGAACAGAACAGAAAGTCAAGAAACAGACCTCACATGCGCAGTCACTTAATTTATAAGTGCAGTGGGAAAAAGCATAGTCATCATTTCAATAGTGGTAGATTAATTTAGTATCTATGTGGGGAAAAAGTAATCTTGCCCTTTCAACTTACGCCATAAACAGAAATCAACTCTAGAGAGAATTTAGGTGTAACTGGAAAAATCAAGACAATCAAGTTACTCAGAAACAACAGAGAAATCTTCATGACCTGGAGACAGGCAAAAATTTCTTAAATGAAAGGACTGATAAAGAGGAATACTTTAAAATTAAAAATTACTTTTCATGAAAAGACACGAATAAGAAAGTAAAGATGTATACCTTGAACTAACACAATATTGTAAATCATCTAGTTAATTAAAAAGAAATGACAAAGTAAAAAGGCAAGCCAATTGTGGAAGAAGTCGCACAAGAAGAGGGCTCAATCCCTGGGTAAGGGAAGACCCAAGCAGGACAGCATGGCAGTCCACTCCAGTATTCTTGCCTGGGAAATCCCACAGAAGAGCCTGGTGGGCTATAGTCCACAGGGTCACAAAGAGTGGGACACAACTGAAGCAACACATGCACTCAACAGAAGATTTATATCCACAATATATAAAGAACTACAATTCAACAAGAAAAATACTGACAATTTTAATGAACAAACCAAAACCAACCCATCTGAATAAGTATTTTACGAAAGAAAGATATATAAATGATTAATAAATACATGAAAAGGTGGTCAATATATTAGTCACTAAGGGAACTACAAATAAAACCCACAATGCAATATCACTATGCACTCAAGAAAATAACTAAAATGGAAAAAAAATCACAGTTTTAAGTATAACACCTGGAATTTTCATTCTGTGTTAAGAAATAAGTTGTAATATGTTCATAAAATGAAATATTACATATAGATGAAACTGAACAAACTAACAGCATGGATAAATCTTGCAAACTTAATTTTGAAAGAAAAAAGCCAGATGTAAATTAAAACATACTGAATGAATCATTTTATAAAAAGTTCAAATATGCACAAAACGAATCTATAGTGACAGGAGTTGGACTACTGATTGCATTTGATGGAAAGTAATAACTAGAAGGGCCAGGGAAATTCTGGGGTGTTGGTAATGCTCTTTATCTTGATCTGGATAGTAATTACACAAGTGCATTCACTTGGCAAAAATTAATCAAGCTAGATACTTTCAATTTATGCATTTTTTGTCAGTATGTTATATTCAATTTAAAAGTTCACATTTTTTTAAAAGCCCATCTTTGAAACAATGATCTTAGTGTAAATGGAGAAGAAGTCCTATTTTGGAATTCAAAAGCTGAACATTGGCTCTTTCTCTGTTCGTTCTGATATAACAGTCCTAAGCTTCCCCAAAGCACTAGATGCCTCTGGCTGGATAGCAGAAGATCATGTAAAAAGAAATACAAAAGGAAAAGAACATTAATATATTTCAAAAATATTATCTTTGCTACACTTTCCATAAAGCCTAGAATCAAAAGATCAAACATATAAATTAAAACTGTGATATAATTTTTTAAGATAATGGAAAAATATCTTTGAGAGGATATCCTTCAAGGTAGAAAGGATGCTTATAAACAGACATTCCATATGGTATGGGCAGATGCATTCTGAAGGAAAATTTGGGAAAGCCTATAAAAAGTACATACTATTTGATCTAAAAATGCCCCTCTCATAAATATGACTTTTTTAAAAAAGGTGAGGATTATAAGACTTTTCTTTGCACTTGCAAGACAAAAATGTGGAAAAAATCTGTTTCAAATGATAGAGAAATTATGATATATTCATATTTTAAAAACCATAGAAATATATGGTTTTGAGAAAGGATACTCCTACTTTATTTTAGGTGGAAAATAAGTCATTAAATACAAGTAGACACTTGTATTTCACTTATATATATATTTCGTTTATACATATATAGAAGAAAAATCCAATGGACCAGGAGGAACTGCCTCTGGATGATGGAGTCATTCATTCATTGATTAATTTAATGCTTATACACCAGGCCCAATGTTAGGGAACAGGTGTACAAAGGCAAACACATTCTCTGCCACTGTGGATATTAAAGCCTGGAAGAAGCTACAAGCCTTCATCTGTCTCACCCCGCTAGAGCCTCCTGAGCAGAGATAAGAAGGAAAGAGGGAAACAGAAAGGAATCTCATGATCCTGTATTCCCCCTTCTAGCTCTTCTCCATTTTTCTGTTTCATTTACTGATAGAACTCCTTCATGTAGGTTATTCAAAGGTTGTTCTTCACATTCCCTCTTGAGCTATCTCCAATCAGAGCTCTATTCCTACTATGCTACCAAAATTGCTGCCTCCGTGTAGCTAAAAGCAATGATCAATTTTCATGTAAACCGTTGTTCAACACAGGTTGTTGAACTTTTTCACAGGCGAGAAATGAACACTTTTAACCTTAAGTTTCCCAGCTACAATTCAAAGATGTTTCCTGGGGCTGTTTGCTTAGCAAAGGTGAAAAAAGCTGGTCACTTCCTGTCTCCTGTTTCCACTAGAAATGGAAATCAGAATTAAAGCTTGTTAAATAGTCTCAAAGAGCCAAGAGGATCATAAAGTCACTTTTGTTTTTGAATTTGTTTTACACGCTAAGGCAATCTCAAAATACAAAAACAGCAAGTCAAAGCATAATTAAAATGAGAAATGAGATTCATACTTGCCCATTTATTCTCCATCTGGACAACCAAGGAATAATATTTCAATAACTTTAAACACACCAGAATTATAGCTTAGTTGTTGAAAGCAGACATTGGAATCTGGCTTCCTGTATTCAAATCCTATCTGTATCATTTTTTGAGCTTTGTGACATAGGCAAGTTATTTAATAAATTTAAGCCTCTGTTTCTTCATCTATAAAATGGAGAAAATAATAGTAAACAAGCTGTTGTGTGGACTAAATGTGATGCAATAAAGCTCTCGTATTAGGACCTAATAAAAGTTCTGAAAAATAACTGTCAACTGTTTCCTAAATACAAAATGACTCACTTTTAACAAAACATAAAGGATTTCTGAAAACACTTCAAGTCCCAGAGGACTCAAAGATTTATAGCACCATCTATCATATTACATCAGAAATTTGAAAATTGGGCAATTAATTATTGGTTAATTTGCTCAATTCAGATAGTCAATATGGATTATTAAAATACTTTAACCTACAAAATATCTCTGTTTTCTTTAAAAATGTTTCCTGCAAAACAAAAACAAATAAATACAAATAAATAAATAAATATAAATAAATGAAAGACCAACAGAAGTGGCCAAAAAATAAGTAAATAAATAAAGATAAATAAAAAATGTTTCCTGCATTCTCCAGGTTTCATTTGCCATCAAAGTGGCAATTTCTAGTATCCTATGAAACTCAGCATCCACCAAAGCCCATGCTTTCCTGGAAACTCCTGTCCAATTGTGGCTCAGAAGAGCAGGATGGTGCAAAGACTGCTTGAAGTGATGTAGACACCAGAGAGGTCATGTTTGACAATTATTTTTGCCCTGCTAGTCTCTGAGCTCATGGATTATTTACATAGTGCTTTACAATTGATAGGGCAGATCATATAATTCTCTCTCCAGGTTTCATGGTTGGCTAGATAACTCTGTTACAGCTTCATTCATTGAAGTCACAATAATGTTATATATGTGATTTACATGGGGCCGAGCAATCCCTAAATCTCCCCAGTCCCACACCACCATATGTAAGTTCTTACAGTGTCAGATTTATTCCTTCTATCTGGATCATACTTATTGCCACACAAACATACTACTATATCCTTCATCTGGGAGGATGGAAGGGAGAGAGAGATAGTGGGAGGAAAAGAGAGAGAGAGGGAAGGAAAAGAAGAAGGAAGGGAAGGAGAGAGGGAGAAAGGAGGAAACGTTGTGGTCCCGTGTCTGTCCCTCCATTTCTGTGTTTTCCTTTACAGTAAAACTCCTCCACGTAGGTTACTCAACAGCCATTCTTCCCATTCTTCCTTGAGCTATCTCCAATCAGAGATTCATTCCTGCTATGCTACCATAGTTGTTCTCTCTGTACTGCTAAAAACAATGTTCAATTCTCATCTAATATAACCTCTCTCAGCCACAGTTGCTATAGTTGCTCACCTTCTTCTTGAAATGCTTTCTTTACAAATACAATCTCCTGGTTTCCCTCCAACTTCGCTGCCCACTCTTCCTCAGCCTTCTTTTTTGTCTCTTCCCCATCTTCCCAATACCCAAGTATCAGAATGTCCCAAGGCTCCTGCCTGTGAATCTCCTCTCATGCCATGGCTTCAACCATCATCTATACACTGACTGTTACAGGCTGTGCTTACCTGCTCAGTCATTATCCAAGTCTTTGCAATCCCATGGACTACTCTGCCTTGCTCCTCTGTCCATGGGATTTTTCAGGCAAGAATACAGGGGTGGATTACAATTCCTCCTCCAGTGATCTTCCCCACCCAGGGATTGAACCCATGTCTTCTGTGTCTTCTGCATTGCAGGCAGATTCTTCACCTATTAAAACATTGAGGAAGCCCCTATACACTGATATGTGTCTTCAACCCTGACCTCTCTTCTGAGCTCCAACTGCCTGCTCAACACCTCTCTTTGATTCCACCACCACTCAAACTAGCTATTTTGTCAGGATTCCTCATTTTGGTAAATAGTATATACCAAACGTACTCTGGCTTAAAATCTTGCTGGCATCTCAACTTCGCTCTTTCTCTCAAACCTCATATACAATTTATCATCCAATATTACCATTCTTTGCATAACATAGTCCATAAACTATCACTTCTTGGCCACCACTGTCACAATCCTTATCCAAGCCACCATCATTTCTCTGATGGATTACTCAACAACCTCATCCAGTATCCTTGCCTGTGTTTTTGTCCCTCTATAATCTGTTCTCCACACATTGTGATCAATTTTAAAAGGCAATCCTATTTTGCCAATCCTCTGCTTAGAAGACTCCAAGAGCTATCCATCACTTTTAGGACAAAATCAGAATTCCTCACCACAGTTTCTAAAGGCCCTGAAACATCTGATCCCCACCTCTTAGCTTCCTTCCACATGTCAAAGCCATTTTTGCCTCATGGCCTTTGACCTTACTGCTCCCTCTTACTGGGAAACTCTTTTCTAATATCTACATGCTCGACTTTTCCTTGACATTCAAGCCTAAAATCAGATATCATCTCCTGGTGTCAAGAAAGACTTTCCCAGGCTCCCTGGTGGTCCAGTGGGTGGGGACTCCGCCTTGTAGTACAAGGGGCACCAGTTTGATCCCTGGCCTGGGAGGATCCCGTGTGCCATGGAGTGGCTGGATGAATGTGTCCAATTACCAAGTCAGAGCTCTGGAGCACATGCACCCAGAGACGGTGCTCTGCAGCAAGAGAGGCTGCTGCATTGGGAGGCCCACATGGGTCAAAGAACAAAGACAGATGAAAATAAATTAATGAAAGACCAATAAAAGTGGCCAAAAAATTGAAAAAAAAAAAAAAAAGACCTTCCCAACCATTCCTCACTGTCTACCCCTACTTCACCATCACTGTCTATCACATCACTCTGTTTTCTTATTTTCACCAGTATCTAGTACATGTATTTGTTTAGTTGTTCCTTGCCCGAGTCTCTGCTAAACCACTAGGTTCTTTGTGATTAGGGACTTTACTTGTTTTGTTTGCTGCTCTATACTTGAGGCTAAAGCAATGGTTTAAATAAAAACTTATTGAGTGGATGAATAATAAATATTTGGATTAATGTACCACAGGATATACAGGCATAAGCAGCTGTAAATTCATTCAAGAGGTGTTTCTTTGCCCTTTGGGGAAGACAAAATGTGAAGAAATTGTGGAGTATGAGTTCACATCCTACATCCCTGAGCTCTGACCCTGTCAGGAAGGAGAGTCTTTCCTTGGGAGCTCTGTTGATAGTGTGAGTGTTTTCCGGGGACATGGTTCACAGCCTATGGACTTGTGCTGGCTTCAGAGGTTGTACCATCAGCCCAAACCACTATCTAAGGGGCTCTTACATGGGCTTCTATCCCCAGTGTAACTATAGGAAACACTGAATACACCATCATCTCTTTTTCTCATCCTTCCTCAGTCTCTTCCCCCTTGCCCTCTCTATTTCCCAGTATTACTGACTCAATATTGGTGGGCTTTTTGTTCATCTAGAACATTCAGGCTGTTTACTGCTGACTGAACCATCTGCTCCTGAACAAGAGGAAGCCATATGAATCTGAAACCTTGTGAAACAGAATCATTCTATACATGTAAATCAATTTTTTAGTCAGTGGCAATTCACTGTATTGATTCTTTTTCTCCCACAAACACAAAAGTCTGATTTGAAAGCAATCATGCAATAAGAAAACCCTGAAAAGATCAGTGCTAAGAGATTTCACCTTCTACTGGCTCCGTCACTGGTTATGGTTAATTCTTCAGTGATCTTAATAAGCAAGGTGAGAATCTGATCTCTCCTGCAAAATCACCTGAATTGCAACGAGTTCCATCGACAGGAGGAGGTTGGATCTGATCACAGAGAGGATATCCCACATCGAAGAACAAGGAAGAAGTCGCAACAAGATGGTAGGAAGGGTGCAATCATGCTTTTAAAAGTCAAACCTCATATCTGCCAGAGAGGCCGGGTGGGCCAAAGGTGCAAAGCCTGTGGCAGATCAAGACCCGGGAAAGGAGCGGTGACGCCCACAAGGGACTGAGCCAGACCTGCTTTGGAGGGACCAAGTGCCCCCTTGAGCTAGAAGTGCCCTCGAGCAGTCCTAGGAAGGATTTCACTCAGTTCCCTTTGAAGGAGGTTACCATTAGCCAGATCACAGAGCTCCCGAGTAGGACTGGAAGCTCTGTGCGCACTGTGATCCGGAAGAGGGGAATAGCTATCCTGCAGGAGACTGAGTCAGACTCACCTCTGAGAAATCTGAAATCTCCTGCGGTGGCGGGGCTCGACGGTGGCTTGCAGGAGGGTCGGCGTCACTGTGGAAGTGCTTCCCATAGAGAAATCCTTTGTGAGAGAGACGTCATTTTCTCTACTGTAGTTTGGCTGCTGGTCAAGCTACAGGGCGGGAACTTAGCTCCACCCAGCAAGAAAAGGGAGTTGGATTAAGCATTAAGAAACTCCCAGGGCTAGCCTGGGAGGGCCTTTTAGTTCTGGAATAGGCGGAAATAAACAAGCAGTCAAAGAGGTCTTCAGATCCAACCACTGCCAGAGGCAAGAAAAAGACTGATAATTCCTGAATAGTCAGCAAGAGACAGAAGAATATAAACACTATTTTCACATTTTGTATGAAGCTGGAGTTACTGCTGGATTTTTTAAATTTCATTTTATTTCTTATTGCTTTTTATTGCTCTTTTTGTTTTGCTTTCAATTGTTTTTTTCCCTTTTTTTTCCAAACCCCCTCAGTGCCCCCTCCCTTTTTATGGGGGGGGGGGGGTGTTTGAGTGTGGGTGTGTTTTTTTCCTCCATTGAATTCTATTGAAGCTACTAATCTTATCAGTAAGACTGAATATATTCAACTTTACATAATTTTTTTTTCTTTTTCCTTTTAAACCACACATTTTATTTTGGTATAAACTTCTGGTTCCCCATTGGCCTTTTAAGGTTCTGTAGGGGCTTTGTTTTGATTGTTTTGGCTGTGTTTTTCTATATTTTTCTATATACTTATCTCTGTTTTAATTTGTAAATTTTTTTACTTGTATTACTACTTCCTCTATAACTCTTTGCTTTCTCTGATGCTCCTTTCCTATAGCACTAAACTCTAATACATACAAATCTTTATCTGCCTATATTTATCTGTGCAGTATTATTCTATATTTCTCTTCTATCCTCCCTTTCTCTTTTTTCCTTTTCCCACCATATTTCTTAGCCTGTTCTGTCCTCACTGGCTTATCCCTAATGGGGACCCTGCTCTAGCATTATTCTCCAATTGATGCTCTACTTAGCTTGGTTCTTAACTGGTGGATATCATTCTTGGTTTTCTCTATTCGCCATGCTAACGTATTGTACTGTATTTTTGGTTGGAATGCTTGGGTTATGTTACAGCTGTATATGTTTATGTGCATAACTCAATAGGCTAGATAGTATTTGCATAATATTTTAACTGCCATTTGTCAAAGGTACACCTTCTGATTCTTATTCACGTATATATGCTTTAATATCATTTAATGCCATAACAAACCAGCCGTCAAATCTTCATTCCCTGGTCAGGCAACAAGCCCCGGGGTTTTAGGGAGGGAGCACTGACTCCATAACTCTACAATACTAGAGAACGCCTAACACTAGACAGCACTATACAAGTGAGAACGCCAACAAAGGTAATCACTTGTATGCAAGTCCTGACATCACTCAGCCACCAGCATCACCCAGAATAAGAAGCCCCATCCAAACAACAAACACCAACAGACATAACTCAAAGTCTGGGAAAAGGAAATCCCAAACAGAGTCAGTTAAAAAATTAATAATAACAATGAAACGGCAGAGAAATACCACACAAGTGAAGGAACCATCTACAAATGCACAAGATCAAATCAATGAAGAGGATTTGGACAAACTTTCTGAAAATGATTTCAGAAGAATGATAGTAAAGATGATCAAAGACACTGAAAACAGAATGTTAGAGAAATTGCAAGACACAACTAACACACTGAATAAAGAAATACAAGAACTTACTAAAAAAGTAACAGAGACAAACAACTCAATTGCTGAACTGAAAAACACTGTCGAAGGAATCAAGAGCAGAGTATCTGAGACAGAAGACCGGATAAGTGAGCTGGAAACAGAATGGTGGAAGTAACCGCTGAAAAACAGAATCTAGCTCAAAGAATGAAAAGAGCAGAGGATAGCCTCAGAGACCTCTGGGATAATGTCAAACGCACCAATATTCGAATTATAGGGGTTCCAGAAGAAGAAGAAAAAAAGAAAGGCTATGAGAACATTTTTGAAGAGATTCTAGTTGAAAATTTCGCCAACATAAGAACAGAAATAGTCAATCAAGTCCAAGAAGTGCAAAGAGTACCATACAGAATCAATCTGAGAAGAAACACACCAACACACATATTAATGAAGCTAACACAAATTAAACACAAGGACAGAATTCTCAAAGCAGCAAGGGAAAAGTAACTAGTGACATACAAGAGAAAGCCCATACGTTTAACAGCTGATCTTTCAACAGAAACTCTGCAGGCCAGAAGGGAATGGCAAGACATGTTTAAACAGCTAACAGAGAATAATCTGCAACCAAGAATCCTCTACCCTGCAAGGATCTCATTCAAAATGGATGGAGACATCAAAAACTTTACAGATAAGCAAAAATTTTAAAAATTTAGTCACACCAAACCAGCCTTATAACAAGTGTTAAAGGGACTTATACAGACAACAAGTATAAAAGGAGAAGATCCATGAAACAAACCCATCATAACATCTAAGAAGATGACAATAGGATCATTTGTATCAATAATTACTTTGAATGTAAATGGACTAAATGACCCAACTAAAAGAAACAGACTGGCTGAATGGATTCAAAAACACGACCCATACATATGCTGCCTCCAGGAAACTCACTTCAGAACTAGAGACACTCATAGACTGAAAGGGAGAAGTTGGGAAAAGATACTCCAGGCAAATGGAAAACAAAAGAAAGTTGGAGTAGCAATCCTCATATCAGACGAAATAGATCTCAAAATAAAGAAGATTAGGAGAGACAAGGGAGGACACTACATCATGATTAAGGGATCAATCCAAAACATAACAATCATAAATATCTATTCACCCAATGCAGGAGCACCCCAATACATAAGACAAACACTTTCAGACATAAAAGAAGACATCGACACTAACACAATCATAGTAGGAGACTTTAACACTCCTCTCACATCAATGGACAGATCATCCATACAGAAAATTAATAAAGAAACACAAGACTGGGCTTCCCTGGTGGTCCAGTGGGTAAGGACACTGCCTTGCAGTGCAAGGGGCGCCGGTTCGATCCCTGGCCTGGGAAGATCCCACGTGCCGCGGAGCGACTGGACCGATGTGTCCAATTGCCGAGCTGGAGCTCTGGAGCGCATGCGCCCAGAGCCAGTGCTCTGTGACAACAGAGGCCACTGCAATCGGAGGCCCACGTGAGCCAAAGAACAAAGATGAATGAAAACAGATAAATGAGAGACCAATGGAAGTGGCCCACCCACACCCCTCCCTCCCCACCCCATCCTCCCCTCCAAATAAATAAATAAATGAAAATTTTAAAAAAAAATTAATAAAGGAAACACAAGACTTAAATGACACACTAGAAGAGATGGACCTCACTGATGCATTTAGGACCTTCCATCCAAAAGCAGAAGAATACACTTTCTTCTCAAGTGCTCACAGAATATTCTCCAGGTAAACCACATCTTGGGCCATAAATCAAACCTCAGTCAATTCAAGAAAATTGAAATTATATCAGCCACCTTCTCTGACCACAATGCAATGAGACTAGAGATCAACTACAGGAAAAAAACCGCTAAAAACACAAACACATGGAGATTAAACAACACATACCTAAAAAACCAACTGATCATTGAGGAAATCAAAGGAGAAATCAAAAAATTCCTAGAAGAAAATGACAATGAACACACGACAGTGCAAAACCTATGGGATACTGAAAAAGCAGTTCTAAGAGGGAAGTTTATAGCAATTCAATCCCACCTCAAGAAACTAGGAAAATATGAAGCAGATGACTTCACCCTCCGCTTAAAACAACTGGAGAAAGAAGAACAAAAACACCCCAAAGCCAGCAGAAGAAGGGAAATCATAAAGATCAGAGCAGAAATAAATGAAAAAGAAGCAAAAGTAACAATAGTAAAGATAAATAAAACAAAAAGCTGGTTCTTCGAAAAGGTCAATAAAATCGACACACCACTGGCCAGACTCATCAAGAAAGAGAGAAGAACCAGATCACCAAAATCAAAAATGAAAAAAGAGAGATTACAACAGATAATGCAGAAATCCAAAGGATTCTAAGAGACTATTATGAACAACTCTATGGCAACAAACTGGACAACCTGGAAGAAATGGACAGTTTCTTAGAGAAGATTAATCTCCCCAGCCTCAACCAGGAAGAAATAGAAACTATGAACAAGCCAATCACAATCTCAGAAATCGACCTTATGATCAAAAATCTACCCAAAAATAAAAGCCCAGGGCCAGATGGCTTCACAGGCGAATTCTACCAAACATTTAAAGAAGAGCTAATGCCTGTGCTTCTAAAACTCTTTCAAAAAATTGCACAGGAAGGAACACTTCCAAACACATTCTATGAGGCTGCTATCAGCCTGATACCTAAGCTAGGCAAAGACAACACAAAAAAAGAAAATTATAGGCCAATTTCACTGATGAATCTAGACGCCAAAATCCTCAACAAAATCCTAGCAAACAGAATTCAACAACACATCAAAAAGCTCATTCATCATGATCAAGTCGGGTTCATCCTAGGCATGCAAGGATTCTTCAATATCTGCAAATCAATCAATGTGATACACCATATCAACAAATTGAGAGACAAAAGCCACATGATAATTTCAAAAGATGCAGAAAAAGCCTTTGACAAAGTATAGCATCCATTTATGATAAAAAATGGACACAGAAGGATCCTATCTCAACATAGTGAAAGCCATACATAAAGCCCACAGTGAACATTATCCTCAATGGTGAAAAACTCAAAGCATTCCCTCTAAGATCAGGAAGAAGACAAGGGTGGCCACTTTCACCACTCTTATTCAACATAGTCCTGGAAGTTCGAGCAACAGCAATAAGAAAAGAAAAAGAAATAAAAGGAATCCAGATTGGAAAAGAAAAGGTCAAACTCTCTCTATTTGCAGACAACATGGTATTATACATAGAAAACCCCAAAGACACTATTACAAAACTACGAGAGCTAATCAACAAATTCAGAAGTCATAGGATTCAAAATCAATACACAGAAATCACTGGCATTCCTATACACAAACAATGAAAAGTCAGAAAATGAAATCAAAGAGGCAATCCCCTTCACCATTGCAACCAAAAGAATTAAATCGCTAGGAATAAACATACCCAAAGAAACAAGAGAACTGTACACAGAAAATTACAAGACACTCATGAGAGACATTAAAGAAGACTTAAACAGATGGAGGGATATTCCATGTTCCTGGATCGGAAGAATCAATATTGTGAAAATGACCATACTACCAAATATCACCTATAGATTCAATGCGATCGCTATCAAACTACCAATGACATTCTTCACAGAACTAGACCAAAGAATAACACAGTTCATATGGAAATGCAAAATACCCCGAATAGCCAAAGCAATCCTTAGAAAGAAAAACGGAGCTGGAGGAATCAGCCTCCCTAACTTGAGACTATACTACAAAGCAACATTCATCAAGACAGTACTGGCAGAAAAACATAACTATAGACCAATGGAATAAGATCGAGAACCCAGAGATCAACCCACGCACTTATGGGCATCTTATTTTTGACAAAGGAGACAAAAATATAAAATGGAGCAAAGACAGCCCCTTCAACAAATGGTACTGGGAAAATTGGACAGCGACATGCAAAAAAATGAAGTTGGAACATTCCCTGACACCATACACAAAGATCAACTCAAAATGGATTAAAGACCTCAATGTAAGACCAGAAACCATAAAACTCTTAGAGGAGGACATAGGCAAAACACTCAAGGACATAATCCAAAGCAAGATCTTTCATGACCCACCTACTAGAATAGCAGAACTAAAAACAAAAATAAACATGTGGGACCTAATGAAGTTAAAAGCTTTGTACAGCAAAAGAAACTACAAAAAGTGAACAGACAGCCCACAGAATGGGAGAAAATCATAGCAAATGAAACAACAGACAAAGAATTAATCTCCAAAATCTACAAGCAACTCAGACAACTCAGCACCAGAAAAAGGAACAACCCAATCAAAAAATGGGAAAAAGACCTAAAGAGACATCTCACCAAAGAGGACATACAGATGGCCAAAAAGCACATGAAATGATGCTCAACCTCGCTTCTTATTAGAGAAATGCAAATCAAAACGACGATGAGATATCACCTCACACCCGTCAGAATGGCCATCATCAACAGATTGACAGACAATAAATGCTGGAGAGGGTGCAGAGAAAAGGGAACACATTGCATTGCTGGTGGGAATGTATTGATACAGCCACTATGGAGGACAGTATGGAGATTCCTTAAAAAACTAAAAATAGAAGCACCATACAACCCAGCAATCCTACTCTTAGGCTTATACCCTGATGAAATCAAAGCTGAGAAGCACCTGTACCCCAATCATTGCAGCTCTCTAAACAATAGCCAGAACACAGAAGCAACCTAGATGTCCATCGACGAATGAATGGATAAAGAAGCTCTGGTACATATATACAATGGGATACTACTCAGCTCTGAAAGTAAATGCAGAAGAATCAGTCCTAATGAAGTGGTTGGATCTAGAACCTATTATAAAAAGTGAAGTCAGTCAAAAAGAGAAGGACAAGTACAGTATATTAACACATATATCTATTAAGAGGGTAATGATAACACAGGCAGCGAAGTGATGGAAAAACAGACATATAAAACAAACATATGGACATTGTGGGGAATGAACAGTGGGTGGAAGGCATAGAGGGAGTAACATGGAAACCTATACTATCATATGTGAAAAAGATAGCTATTGTCATTGCACTGTGTGAACAGGAGATCCTGCAAGGGCGTGGTGCGATGGCCTGGAGGGGTGGGGTGTGGGGTACTGGGCGGGGGGAGGGGAGCAGGGATATGCATATAACTGATCTTGGAACATACATGTCTGTGAACAACAAAACTCTGTAAAAAACTTTTTTTAATTTAAAAAGAATGAAAATGAATGGGACTTCCTTGGTGGTCCAGTGGTTAAGACTTTGTGCTCCCAATGCAGGGGTCCCAGGTTTGATCCCTGGTCAGGGGACTAGATCCCACATGCTGCAACTAAGACCCAGTGCAGCCAAATAAATAAATAACTTAAATCAAAAAAAAAAAAAAGAAGGAAGCAACATTGAAGGGGGAATTTCAGGTAAACTTTATGACAGCTTCTGCCTGACCCTGAAGGAAAACTCTGGAATGTAGACTATACCTCAGAGTTGTCCCCATCTGAAGAAAGAGGCCTGGGCTTTCAAACTCCTGTCCCTTTCATTCATTGGCTAAGGCCACTCCAGGGGGGACATAAACTTCCAAGCAGTTATAGCTCTCTGTGTTTGGAAGAAAAGCAGCTGTAGTACCCTGCAGGCAGGTTCTTAAGGAAGAGACACTACAGGAAGCAAAAGCATAGTGAAGCAAGGGTAGAGGCACATGGAAACAGTGAAGAGGGCTGAGGTGATCTAATTTCGTAGATCCACCTATGTTTGCTTCATACTATTCTAGTTTCTTCAGAATGATGGGTGGTCAAATTTTCAGGGAAAAATTTACAAGTGGAGAGTTAGTGGGATGTGTAAAAGCCCACTGCTGCAGCTGATATCGCATTCATGACTGATATTCATTATCTCATTCCTTTACCATCCATTCTAGGTTTCCTTTATCATTAGCCAACACTACTGCTAGTCTAAACAGTTTGCCTAGTGGAATGAACCAGAACTTCATTCTTGAAAGATCCGAGCCCAGTTACAATTCTTCTATCTTACTATCATTCATTGCTGTAATATGGAGTCAGTCAAAAAGAGAAGGACAAGTACAGTATATTAACACATATATCTATTAAGAGGGTAATGATAACACAGGCAGCGAAGTGATGGAAAAACAGACATATAAAACAAACATATGGACATTGTGGGGAATGAACAGTGGGTGGAAGGCATAGAGGGAGTAACATGGAAACCTATACTATCATATGTGAAAAAGATAGCTATTGTCATTGCACTGTGTGAACAGGAGATCCTGCAAGGGCGTGGTGCGATGGCCTGGAGGGGAGCAGGGATATGCATATAACTGATCTTGGAACATACATGTCTGTGAACAACAAAACTCTGTAAAAAACTTTTTTTAATTTAAAAAGAATGAAAATGAATGGGACTTCCTTGGTGGTCCAGTGGTTAAGACTTTGTGCTCCCAATGCAGGGGTCCCAGGTTTGATCCCTGGTCAGGGGACTAGATCCCACATGCTGCAACTAAGACCCAGTGCAGCCAAATAAATAAATAACTTAAATCAAAAAAAAAAAAGAAGGAAGCAACATTGAAGGGGGAATTTCAGGTAAACTTTATGACAGCTTCTGCCTGACCCTGAAGGAAAACTCTGGAATGTAGACTATACCTCAGAGTTGTCCCCATCTGAAGAAAGAGGCCTGGGCTTTCAAACTCCTGTCCCTTTCATTCATTGGCTAAGGCCACTCCAGGGGGGACATAAACTTCCAAGCAGTTATAGCTCTCTGTGTTTGGAAGAAAAGCAGCTGTAGTACCCTGCAGGCAGGTTCTTAAGGAAGAGACACTACAGGAAGCAAAAGCATAGTGAAGCAAGGGTAGAGGCACATGGAAACAGTGAAGAGGGCTGAGGTGATCTAATTTCGTAGATCCACCTATGTTTGCTTCATACTATTCTAGTTTCTTCAGAATGATGGGTGGTCAAATTTTCAGGGAAAAATTTACAAGTGGAGAGTTAGTGGGATGTGTAAAAGCCCACTGCTGCAGCTGATATCGCATTCATGACTGATATTCATTATCTCATTCCTTTACCATCCATTCTAGGTTTCCTTTATCATTAGCCAACACTACTGCTAGTCTAAACAGTTTGCCTAGTGGAATGAACCAGAACTTCATTCTTGAAAGATCCGAGCCCAGTTACAATTCTTCTATCTTACTATCATTCATTCATTGCTGTAATTGCCTAGTCTGAGGTAAAAGGTAACCATGGGAGCACCAAGAAAAAGCCCAGTGGATCTCTGAGCATCTTCCTGGTGCTCAAGGCCAGCTATCCCTGCAGAATAGTAGCTCCTTTCTTCTCTAGTATCACAAGGAGCTCAAAATGACCAGGTGGCAGTCATAGCTTTATTGTAAATGGAATTCTTACTGTGTTTCTTGAAGGAAGCATCCCTCCTCTGGGAATGAGGACCTCTAAACCCACAAAATCTGAAGTTGTATGGACATAACGCACAAGAACCCACTTGCTTTCCTATAAGAGAGTCCCTGAGTCTAAGCTATTCATAGACACTTTCAGCTTTCTGACTCCAGTAGCTCATGAACAAACTTTCAAAGAAGAATCGCAAGTTCAGGTCATTGGATGAGGTTACTATGGAAGGACAGAGAAATGATAAGAGATACAAGGGACTGTGAGCAGAGAATCAAGAGTGTTTGCTATGGAATCAAACAAGGAAGTTCCAGGCAAATCATTGCTTCAAGAAGTTTGTAATTTCCCATCCTTCACTCATTCAGTGAACACCCAGAATGTACCCTGTACAGTGGGGCTCCCCAGGTGGTGTAATGGTAAAAAATCCACTTGCCAATGCAGGAGATGCAGATCTGATCCTGGATAGGGAAGATCCCTGGAGTAGGAAATGGCAACCCACTAAGTACTCTAGGACCATCACAGACAAGTCACCCAAGCTTCGTCCATTTACCTGAAACTAGTTACACCCAAAGAGAAGCATGTAAGACCAGAGACATCCCCTTTGCCATTTCTTCCAGTAGACATGTATTCAAACTGAGAGTCAAACAGGTGAAAGCCACACTCAGGCCACACATGAGAAAATAAAGGAATGAGAGTTGACTAAATAGATGCTATTTTATTATCCATAAATTAATCTCTGAATAAATTTGGGTTGGCTGTGGGGGTTGAAGGAAGCTATTAATGCATCCAGAATCAGGGAATGGTTTTGACTTTAGCAATTGCCCCATACTCGGTACAACATAAATTATCAATAAAGTGTTTTCCACTGGGTGATTGTGTTTTACATACACAAAACTCATAATTTGTGCTTATTGAAAAGATTTAGACACTGGAATGTTATTTATGTTTTTAATTTGTCGGTACCAGTAAATAACATTCCACTCAGCTAGCAGTTCCTGGGCAGAGCATTTACTTCTGAAATACAGTGTCCACGACCTGTTATGGCCACCTCCATGCTTGGGGGCCATGGATCCATAAAACCATAATCAATGTGCTCAATAAATATTTATAGAGTAGACAGGTGAATGAGTGAATCCTTATATCTTTTCTATTTACCAGATGAATCAAACCAAAATCGAAGTTGTATGGCCCGCACAAGAACCCACTTGCTTTCCTATAAGAGAGTCCCTGAGTCTAAGCTATTCATAGACACTTTCAGCTTTCTGACTCCAGTAGCTCATGAACAAACTTTCAAAGAAGAATCGCAAGTTCAGGTCATTGGATGAGGTTACTATGGAAGGACAGAGAAATGATAAGAGATACAAGGGACTGTGAGCAGAGAATCAAGAGTGTTTGCTATGGAATCAAACAAGGAAGTTCCAGGCAAATCATTGCTTCAAGAAGTTTGTAATTTCCCATCCTTCACTCATTCAGTGAACACCCAGAATGTACCCTGTACAGTGGGGCTCCCCAGGTGGTGTAATGGTAAAAAATCCACTTGCCAATGCAGGAGATGCAGATCTGATCCTGGATAGGGAAGATCCCTGGAGTAGGAAATGGCAACCCACTAAGTACTCTAGGACCATCACAGACAAGTCACCCAAGCTTCGTCCATTTACCTGAAACTAGTTACACCCAAAGAGAAGCATGTAAGACCAGAGACATCCCCTTTGCCATTTCTTCCAGTAGACATGTATTCAAACTGAGAGTCAAACAGGTGAAAGCCACACTCAGGCCACACATGAGAAAATAAAGGAATGAGAGTTGACTAAATAGATGCTATTTTATTATCCATAAATTAATCTCTGAATAAATTTGGGTTGGCTGTGGGGGTTGAAGGAAGCTATTAATGCATCCAGAATCAGGGAATGGTTTTGACTTTAGCAATTGCCCCATACTCGGTACAACATAAATTATCAATAAAGTGTTTTCCACTGGGTGATTGTGTTTTACATACACAAAACTCATAATTTGTGCTTATTGAAAAGATTTAGACACTGGAATGTTATTTATGTTTTTAATTTGTCGGTACCAGTAAATAACATTCCACTCAGCTAGCAGTTCCTGGGCAGAGCATTTACTTCTGAAATACAGTGTCCACGACCTGTTATGGCCACCTCCATGCTTGGGGGCCATGGATCCATAAAACCATAATCAATGTGCTCAATAAATATTTATAGAGTAGACAGGTGAATGAGTGAATCCTTATATCTTTTCTATTTACCAGATGAATCAACCCAATTCAGATCCTGCTTTATAGTCTGTTGTACCATTTAATTAACAACATGGGCACCCCTTTGTATTCTATGATTTTTACTTCACTGCAACTACATACCAATTTGTCATCTTTAATATCATAGTATATTCAATATGCATTTTTCATATTACAGTTTTTTAATTTATAAAGCATACTTTATTATACATCAGCATTCACCAAGAAAGCCTCTTAGAAAATTGGTTTACATTTATGTCCTTTTAAAATCTTTGTTTCTGAAAAGGCCAAACATGTACAAAACACACTGACACACCCTGAGGGCAACTATAAGGACAAACAAGGTAGAACCCCACTTTCAAAGACCTTTAAACTGGAAGACAACCCAGTTGGTGACTAAAGCCTATAATTCTGCTTATTAATATTTCTCCAAACCATCCACATAGTCAAGTCTCAGTTCAGGCCGTCAGCATCACTTACCTGAACTATTGCAATAGCCTCCTATAACTTTAAAAAGAAAGCTGTCCTTTCTTTCCTCTTCCCTTCACTAAGACTAAAATACATTTTGAGAAAATACAATATCATCAATCCAGGGCAGAGAGATTTTAATAAATGGGCTTTTGACATGTTACATCATAAATGAACCTTCCAAGTTTATAAGTGGTCCTTTGACAGGATGCATCATGTCAATCTATAGCCCAGAACCTTTACTGATTTAATCCATAATTCATGTAGTAATGGATCCTGAAAATTCCATTGCTTCTTTTCTTCTTGCTCGGGCAGCTCTGCTCACGCAACTTGAGGCTGACCAGTGGGTATTGTGTGGCTGTAACAGTGCAGTCTCCTCTGAAGGAGTCAACTGGTGAACCCACACCCAGTGTTTCTCAAACTAAGGTCATTACTGGACCACCCATTACTTCAGCCGTACCCACCTACCTTCTGTCCATTTCTTCAATTTCAAACAAAATTTTAATTTACTTATAAAAGTGATTTTATATCACCAACACAAACAGAAAACCAGTGTCAGCTGTCATTAAAAGAAGCTGCCATATTTCCATGAAGGGTATAGCTTATTCACACAGCAATAGCAGAAAGAATACGTTAATTTGGGACTCAACTAGCCAACTCCATCACCTCCACTGATCAGGCGGGGATCTGGGGAATAATAATAAGACATTCTGATAAATTCAAAACTGGCCAGACTTAGCATAAATAATCTAAAACTGAATTGGGCGTGTGACCCGTTTATCACCAGGATCTCCCGTGAGTCCCATGGTATCCGTGTTGGCCAGACCTCCCTGGCTAGTCTGGGCTTGGAAGCATTTGTTTCATTGTCTGCTTTTTAATAGAATCAGATGGCTTTCTTGAAAAATTGAAATCCTGGGAGGATCAGGGGAAGAATAAGGGGAGAAAAAATGACTTCGGGTGAATAATATTAAAGCTATGGAGAAAAAAAGGAAAACACAAAGATATGGCAAGGACTCATAAAAGTGGAGCATGTGTGGCCAGAAGACAACTTAGTTGAAATAATACTTTGCTCTTCCAGAACAATTATGGCTTATTGCATGGACACAAACCTCAAAAAACTATTCTTACAGAGTAAAGAATATAAAAATATCTGAAATGTTAACATCCTTAACTATGTAAATGAAATTGTAACAGCAACACACTTATTTAGGAAGAAATTGATATTCTTTTGTCTGCAAGATCTGGTCAAAGTCAGATTAAATTTCAGATCCTTTTTTTTTTTTTTTTTTATAATTCTGATGCTTTGGAATAATGGTAAATGAAAATAATGCTGATAATGACAAAGATAAACACAACAATTTCTGGCCAAATACAACTTTGTATAACTCTAATTCCTAACAGACATGTATTTGACCTTTCAACAGAATTACTAATTTAAGCCGTATCACGTTATTCTCTTTTTCCTTGGTTTCTTTCATCCCAAAAATAGGTTTGCTCCTTCAACTGCATGTATTTTTGGGAGAACTGCCAATAAATACATTCACACCATTCATCTACCACTTCTCCTGCCAGAAGCCCTGCCACATTCTAAGCCTGGGGCCAGGGTCTTCCTCCAGCCACTCATGATGCCTCCAGACAAATCCACCAACAAATCCACAGAGAGAAGGGAGGACTTGGAGAGGGTAGCACTCCAGAGCATGGCACCAGATGGGTACCAAGAAGGGTGGACCATACCAAATTTGGCCTGGGAACCCACCTATTTCTCTCATTATTTCCGTCATTTCTGGGCTATGTGGATCATCAAACTAGCCCCAGGCCATTTGTTTTCCTCCTTGGAATTCTAATGGGATTGAATGAGAGGAACTTCTGTCCCCCTAAAACCACTGACAGCTCCTTGGCCACCAGCCATCACTGAATCTTGTTTAGAGAACATGTTTCAACATGACTCAAAACAATCTTGTAGAACAAAGTGTCATATGAATAATAGCAAGCTTATTTAAAATAAAGATGACTAACAGAGTTTGTTTTGGGATTAGCAACTAAAATATCTCATAGCACAACTAATGTTTTGATTAATAGGCCTTGTTTTAACTAAAGAAATGAACATTTTTAACTGGAAATAACTCCAGTAACCACAGTTAAGACAAAAAAGACCCAACAAAGAGATATTTTTCGCTCTTGTTTTACTCTAAGTAAACTTATTACACTGGGCTTTTACTTAGGAAACCTATTACAGAGATTCAATCCTCAGTTATACTAAAATGATATGCATTTCAATCAAATAACATTGGCACGTTTGAGTACCTCTTCTGAAAGACACTAATTAAGGTATCAGGAAGAACAGAAAAAGGTATGATGATGTATGGTGACTGCCTCCAGTCCATGATAACTTAGATTCAGGTTGTCAAATAAAACACAAGCTGACCAGTTAAATTTGGATTTTACTTGAGCAAATAATCAGTTTTTAGCATAGGTATTTAATATATGTCTGTGTCATGTAATATTTGGGGCAAACGTGTTTTTAAAATTGTTTATCTGAAATTCAAATTTAACTGAATGTTTCTTATTTCTATTTGCTAAATTTGAAAATTCCACCTAGACTAGAAGAATCATTTAACAAATAGTTATGAGTGCCAACTGTGTTTTAATGAATGCTCTTAATGGTAAATGGCTTTAAAATAAAAAAACTTAGGGTTTCCCTGGTGGTCTGGTGGGTAAAGAGTCTGCCTTGCAGTGCAAGGGGCACCAGTTCGATCCCTGGCCTGGGGAGATCCCATGTGCCATGGAGCGGCTGGACCAGTGTGTCCAATTTAAAGCCAGCGCTCTGGAGTGCATGTGCCCAGAGCTGGTGCTCTGCAATGAGAGAGGCCACTGCAATGGGAGGCCCACACAGGCCAAAGAACAAAGATGGATGAAAATAGATAAATGAAAGACCAATAAAGGTGGCCAAAAAAATTTTTAAAAAAGTCAACAAAAGTCCCTGCTGTCACCTAAATGTCCATCAAAAGCCGAATAAAGAAGATGTACTATACACATACAATAAAACATTATTCAGTCATAAAGAAGGAATGAAATAACGCCATTTTCAGCAACATGGATGGACCTAGAGATTATCATACCAAGTGAAACCATCAGAAAGAGAAAGACAAATATCATATGATATAATTTATATGTGGAATCTAAAATATGATACAAATGAGCATATTTACAAACCAGACTCACAGAAGTGAAAAACTATACAAGTCTTAGACAAAAAGACCCAACAAAGAGATATTTTTCGCTCTTGTTTTACTCTAAGTAAACTTATTAATGGGCTTTTACTTAGGAAACCTATTACAGAGATTCAATCCTCAGTTATACTAAAATGATATGCATTTCAATCAAATAACATTGGCACGTTTGAGTACCTCTTCTGAAAGACACTAATTAAGGTATCAGGAAGAACAGAAAAAGGTATGATGATGTATGGTGACTGCCTCCAGTCCATGATAACTTAGATTCAGGTTGTCAAATAAAACACAAGCTGACCAGTTAAATTTGGATTTTACTTGAGCAAATAATCAGTTTTTAGCATAGGTATTTAATATATGTCTGTGTCATGTAATATTTGGGGCAAACGTGTTTTTAAAATTGTTTATCTGAAATTCAAATTTAACTGAATGTTTCTTATTTCTATTTGCTAAATTTGAAAATTCCACCTAGACTAGAAGAATCATTTAACAAATAGTTATGAGTGCCAACTGTGTTTTAATGAATGCTCTTAATGGTAAATGGCTTTAAAATAAAAAAACTTAGGGTTTCCCTGGTGGTCTGGTGGGTAAAGAGTCTGCCTTGCAGTGCAAGGGGCACCAGTTCGATCCCTGGCCTGGGGAGATCCCATGTGCCATGGAGCGGCTGGACCAGTGTGTCCAATTTAAAGCCAGCGCTCTGGAGTGCATGTGCCCAGAGCTGGTGCTCTGCAATGAGAGAGGCCACTGCAATGGGAGGCCCACACAGGCCAAAGAACAAAGATGGATGAAAATAGATAAATGAAAGACCAATAAAGGTGGCCAAAAAAATTTTTAAAAAAGTCAACAAAAGTCCCTGCTGTCACCTAAATGTCCATCAAAAGCCGAATAAAGAAGATGTACTATACACATACAATAAAACATTATTCAGTCATAAAGAAGGAATGAAATAACGCCATTTTCAGCAACATGGATGGACCTAGAGATTATCATACCAAGTGAAACCATCAGAAAGAGAAAGACAAATATCATATGATATAATTTATATGTGGAATCTAAAATATGATACAAATGAGCATATTTACAAACCAGACTCACAGAAGTGAAAAACAAACTTATGGTTACCAAAGTGGAAGGGAGGGTGATGATGTGGAGGGATAAATTTGGATTTGGAGATTCATAGATACAAATTACTATATACAAGATAGATAAACAAGGTCCTACTGTATAGCACAGGGAAATACATTCAATACCCTGTAATAAAGTATAATGGAAAAATATATGAAAAAAGACATGTATATGTATGTATAGCCCATTTTGCTGTATACCAGAAATTAACACAATATTGTAAATCATCTATACTTCCATTAAAAAATAAATAAAATAAAGAAGTCTCTGTTCTCATGGACTTGAGCCTAACAATAGATAAGAAAATAAATAATTACAAACACACGCTATGAATCAACATTACAAAGGCATACTATAAAGGGAGTGAGAAGAGGGCTGCATAAAGAGCAATATTTGAGGGTAAACAGCAGCATAGTGTAAAGTTGTCACCTGCAAGACGATGAGTTGCTAGCCAGGGGAAAATAGCAGGAAAGCCTTCCAGTTAAAACAACTTTGTGTATAAGAGCTCTGATGTAGTATAAAGCTTGCTGTATCAAAGTTCAGTGTTACACAGTCCTCATTCATTACTAGACTATGCTGTACATCACAGGACAATAGTCTCTCTGGCACTTCTGAGACAACAAAAAAAATCACGTATTTTCAATCCTCCCTTCTCCTCAACAACATTAAAAATCACCATGTAAGACAAACCCCGGACCAAGCAGTGTGGGCCACCTATGGGGTCAAGCTTTAAATGAGTGGTTACACAGTACTTCTCACAGTAATTAAGACACAAGTTCAAAAGAGAAATGGGCCACCTCAGCACTGATTATATGCCAAGTTTGTGTTCTAGGCAAGTGTTCAGAGGCCAGAAGCAGATGAGCTCAGAGTTGGCCCCATGGCTTGGAAAGGTCACCCCAGAGAGTGAGAACTCAAGACATGAAGCAAAAGTTCTTGGCAGAAAAGATGAGCAGAGAGAACTGGCTACCCTCCCCCTCCAAATAAAATGATGTGAGCCCAGGCTCATAGACACAAAAGAATGTGTATCCATGAGGAATACCTAAAATATGATGGAAAAACCAGACTCACAGAAGTGAAAAACAAACTTATGGTTACCAAAGTGGAAGGGGGGTGATGATGTGGAGGGATAAATTTGGATTTGGAGATTCATAGATACAAATTACTATATACAAGATAGATAAACAAGGTCCTACTGTATAGCACAGGGAAATACATTCAATACCCTGTAATAAAGTATAATGGAAAAATATATGAAAAAAGACATGTATATGTATGTATAGCCCATTTTGCTGTATACCAGAAATTAACACAATATTGTAAATCATCTATACTTCCATTAAAAAATAAATAAAATAAAGAAGTCTCTGTTCTCATGGACTTGAGCCTAACAATAGATAAGAAAATAAATAATTACAAACACACGCTATGAATCAACATTACAAAGGCATACTATAAAGGGAGTGAGAAGAGGGCTGCATAAAGAGCAATATTTGAGGGTAAACAGCAGCATAGTGTAAAGTTGTCACCTGCAAGACGATGAGTTGCTAGCCAGGGGAAAATAGCAGGAAAGCCTTCCAGTTAAAACAACTTTGTGTATAAGAGCTCTGATGTAGTATAAAGCTTGCTGTATCAAAGTTCAGTGTTACACAGTCCTCATTCATTACTAGACTATGCTGTACATCACAGGACAATAGTCTCTCTGGCACTTCTGAGACAACAAAAAAAATCACGTATTTTCAATCCTCCCTTCTCCTCAACAACATTAAAAATCACCATGTAAGACAAACCCCGGACCAAGCAGTGTGGGCCACCTATGGGGTCAAGCTTTAAATGAGTGGTTACACAGTACTTCTCACAGTAATTAAGACACAAGTTCAAAAGAGAAATGGGCCACCTCAGCACTGATTATATGCCAAGTTTGTGTTCTAGGCAAGTGTTCAGAGGCCAGAAGCAGATGAGCTCAGAGTTGGCCCCATGGCTTGGAAAGGTCACCCCAGAGAGTGAGAACTCAAGACATGAAGCAAAAGTTCTTGGCAGAAAAGATGAGCAGAGAGAACTGGCTACCCTCCCCCTCCAAATAAAATGATGTGAGCCCAGGCTCATAGACACAAAAGAATGTGTATCCACTTTGGGGGCCAAACCACATCAAGAAAGCCCTCTGCTCAACACACGATCATCACTGAGTGTTCTGGTTGGCACAAGCTAGTCTCCCATGGGTCCCCAGCATGAAGACAAAGAAGTGGGACTCCATACTCTCTTCCCCACTGACTTCCTGGGAAGGAGGCCCCCTTTATAGCTTACTGTATGAGATGTAAAGTAACAGGTACTATAAGTCTGCTTTAGCAAGTCCAATGTTAAAAACCCACATGTACTGAAAAGATGAACGGAAAAGGGGAATATGGTTTGGTTTAGATAATGAATTTTGCCTTATGAGAAAACTTGCCAAGTTGTTCACTAACACTAGAACATGAGGTATTCAAGGCCTCAAGTGACCTCTCTCTTTTGTTCCTGCTTCTCTCTGTGTGCCCTGGCCAGCTCACATCACCTGCTACCATCCCTAATACAACTTACACATTTCCTCATGTTGTTCTTTAGGCTAGAAGGCCTTTTCCCAATTGTTCACCTGAAAAACTCCTATTCATCCTTCAAAGCTCAATTCAAATATTCCTGCTATATCAAGTCTTCCTTACTGCTTTAACTCCACTCCCTAACATACCACCTCCATGCCCTGACATGCATGTTCACACAGGCATGAATCCAAGGCCTCCTTCTTAGAGCCTACCTTTGTATTTTACATAATCCTCTGTTACAGCACCCACACTGTATCACCCAGTTAGCTGGTTAAATCCTTTTTTCCTTACTTAACTGTGAGCTCCTTACAGATTAAGACAGGTCATCCCTGATCCCACATTAACACAAACAAGATACATAGTATTGTTCAGTAAATTCAGAAGAAAAGAAAAGGGAAAGAAGATGAAAATAAGGGAAGAATAACTTTTTTTGTTGACTTTAATATACTATTGAAAACCACAAAGAAAAAATCTTAATGAAGCCAAACTTAAAGGACGTATCTGTCATGTAAAGGAATATACAATTGCTGAACATTCTTCTTTAATATGCAAAATGTGTTCCCAATGAATATTCACTGATCAGAGATTCTTCACCTAGAAATGAGTCTCATTCAGAGACTCTGCACTGGAGAAAATATGGAAGGGAAAAAGGAAAGTTTCTCTCCCACATGGATTTGGGGAACACGTGCAAATCTCAGTATACAAAAAAATCGGTTAGTCTCTTGTTAGTCTCCCCAAAATGTTAGTCTCTGGTTAGTCTACAAATAAAATTTATATTTGTTTGTTTTGCAAATAAAACATAACAGAAGTTTAATATTCTGTACTTTTTATTTTAAAAATATCTTAAAAGATATTTGCTTTTTTGAGCAATACTGTTTTTAACCTAGTTCTTCTTTGTTTCCCAGCTAGTGACTACTATCAAGCATGCAGGTTCAGTTGTTTCAGTCATGTCCGATCCTTTGCTACCCCACAGACTGCAGCCCACCAGGCTCCTCTGCCCATGGAATTCTCCAGGCAAGAATACTGGAGTAGGCTGCCATTTCCTCCTCTAGGGGTTCTTCCTAACCCAGGGATCGAACATGCATCTCCTGCAGCTCCTGCATTGGCAGGTGAATTCTTTACCACTAAGTTATCTGGGAAACACACACTATTATCAAGACAAGGGCTTAAAAGAAAATTAAGAAAAAAATGTAGTGCAATAACAAAAGATAATACAGTTTTTTCTAGAAATTAAATATTGGGTTGAATTATAAAAGATCACACACAGAACACAGTTGATGAATACAACTGAAAAATAATAATTGTATTTTTCTTGTTAAACCAGTTGTTAATGATAAAGTAAAAAACGAAGGTACCTCATGAGGGTGGAGTTCAGGAGGTCTTATTAGTGGCTTCATGTTACAATCTAGAAATGTCTTTATGTAGACTAATTATATCCTGGGTCCAGAGGAGATTTACAATCTGATTTGCCACAGAGAACTCCATGTAATCTTCGTTCAGGAGTGACACCATTTTATCTTTGCACGATTCCCTGTTTCTCACACAAGTAATTCCGTCCTTTCTACATTGTCACCTCTGACAGGCTGATTTAATCTAAGAATATACAATTGCTGAACATTCTTCTTTAATATGCAAAATGTGTTCCCAATGAATATTCACTGATCAGAGATTCTTCACCTAGAAATGAGTCTCATTCAGAGACTCTGCACTGGAGAAAATATGGAAGGGAAAAAGGAAAGTTTCTCTCCCACATGGATTTGGGGAACACGTGCAAATCTCAGTATACAAAAAAATCGGTTAGTCTCTTGTTAGTCTCCCCAAAATGTTAGTCTCTGGTTAGTCTACAAATAAAATTTATATTTGTTTGTTTTGCAAATAAAACATAACAGAAGTTTAATATTCTGTACTTTTTATTTTAAAAATATCTTAAAAGATATTTGCTTTTTTGAGCAATACTGTTTTTAACCTAGTTCTTCTTTGTTTCCCAGCTAGTGACTACTATCAAGCATGCAGGTTCAGTTGTTTCAGTCATGTCCGATCCTTTGCTACCCCACAGACTGCAGCCCACCAGGCTCCTCTGCCCATGGAATTCTCCAGGCAAGAATACTGGAGTAGGCTGCCATTTCCTCCTCTAGGGGTTCTTCCTAACCCAGGGATCGAACATGCATCTCCTGCAGCTCCTGCATTGGCAGGTGAATTCTTTACCACTAAGTTATCTGGGAAACACACACTATTATCAAGACAAGGGCTTAAAAGAAAATTAAGAAAAAAATGTAGTGCAATAACAAAAGATAATACAGTTTTTTCTAGAAATTAAATATTGGGTTGAATTATAAAAGATCACACACAGAACACAGTTGATGAATACAACTGAAAAATAATAATTGTATTTTTCTTGTTAAACCAGTTGTTAATGATAAAGTAAAAAACGAAGGTACCTCATGAGGGTGGAGTTCAGGAGGTCTTATTAGTGGCTTCATGTTACAATCTAGAAATGTCTTTATGTAGACTAATTATATCCTGGGTCCAGAGGAGATTTACAATCTGATTTGCCACAGAGAACTCCATGTAATCTTCGTTCAGGAGTGACACCATTTTATCTTTGCACGATTCCCTGTTTCTCACACAAGTAATTCCGTCCTTTCTACATTGTCAGCTCTGACAGGCTGATTTAATCTGCAGGATTCTGAATGCCTCTGACCACTGCAGCGAGTCATTAACCTTGACTCGCATAATTGAATTCAAGGTTGATTGCCTGTGACCCTCTGCACGGAGGTCTTCTAAATGTACATATTCATTACGGGCAGCCTCACTAAACGGATTGCACAGGGAAAGCTGTAGCAGACGGCCTGTTTGGTATGCAGGGGGCGAAGAGGGCACTAATTGCATATTAAAGCTGAGGATTAGATTATGAAACAAGTGAGAAAATGAAGATAGATCCTCTGACACTGTCAGATTAGAAGCAGGAATGTGCGGGAATATGACATCGAAATTTACAGTGACATTAACAGAAAGAAAATTACAAACAAATGGACACTGGACATTTTTTTTAAATCTTCATATTTTCTACGAACACCTGATAAACAGGATCTGACAGCAAGAGCCCATAGCTTTTTTCACTTGCACAATCACAGCAGAACAACAGAATTTGTTTTTAGGTAGCTTTTTGGAGACTAGGAGATCACATTATGGTCACTTTAACAGTTCATGTTATGCAAAAGTCAGGCCATGTTTTAAGTAATTGGCTTTACACACTAAATGCCATTTTGTGTTGCTGAGAAAAGACCCACATATAACTTCAGTAAACCTGGAGAGTGTACATGTGTTTAGGTGTTCAAAATTATTGTGAACAGTTCTGTTGACCAATACTGTTGGGTTCAATTTTGGTAAAAAGTCAGTTTATAAAATTATCACTACTTCTACTTTTTTATTGATTTTTGTGTCATTTCATAGCTAAAACAAGAGTGTACTTATTCAAGCCAAACACATCTTCCATACATGAGCAGATACTTAATAGCGAACAGCTCTTAATCACTTCTATTTTCCAGAAGCAAATATCCACACTGTTACAAACACAACAGTGAATAACTTGGTCAGAGGTGAAGCTGTGTCTACATCTCAGGAAAATTTTTCTTTTCCATTTACGTATGAGATGCTATTTGGGCAACCTTTCCTTGTACTTTTGTCAGTTCTATGATTTACCTTAAAGAAAAATAGCCTATCTTTCTTGAATACAAAAAACAAACAAAACTTAATGGGACAAGATGTTTAAAAATAAAAAACAAAAGCCTCTGATGTTCAATCACAGAGAAATTAGTGTTAAGTTAGATTCAAGTTAAAGATTCTATCTCTGGAGAAGCCAATTTCAGTTTTGTTTTGGTTTGCTTTTGCTTTGTTTTTGAAACAAGACCACAAGTCCCTGTGGTAGCACAAGACAATTCTCCAGAAATGTTCTACAGCATTTTTAGACAGTTAATTTGGTTTGCATTGATCTTTCAAAACAAAACATATTTTTGCTACTTCAAGAAACCCTAAATGGAAGGAGAAGTAACTTCCTAATAATTATGTCTTATTGAGAAGTTCCTTCCAGAAAGCAATGAACTCCTGAACCAAGCCTTGCAGTAAAAAGAACAAGTCATGGATGACTTCAGAGCCCAGGAATACTCATGCTTTTCAGAGGTTGTACAGATGGTCTTCAGTGCACCTTCCAGAGACGTTTAAATAACTACCTACTGGAAGTTGTATTTAATACCTGTCATTCAAATCTGTTAAATATATAATTAAGTCAACTTCCAAATGAATGATTTTTTCTTTTAATCAAAGAGAATTTGGAGTATAGGAGTCATCCTCCAATAAATGACCCTTCATGTCAAGGGCCAGGTACCAATAGCAGTTTTGTTACTTTTCAGGCATGTGGTATTAAGCCAATCACTCTCCATCTCAGATTAGCACGTCCAAGCTTTTATGAAAACAGCTATAAAGTGTTACATCATATTAAGTATTATTAAATTCTCTAAGCTGTTATCTCACTGCCTAACAAACCACCTGAAAGCAGAGGAGCTTATTAGCACCACAATGATTTGTTCCTGCTTAGTTCCTCTGCTGGTCTTGCCTGAATCGTTCATGAAGCAGACATCATCCATATGGTAGCTTCACTGATTTTACAGGGTCCAAGATCGCCCGAGTCAGTTGGTGCTAGCTCTTAACAGAGACCTCAGTCTATTCCAGTCTATTCCTCAGTCAATGACCTCCCATGCTATAACGGACTAAAATGGACTTCATAACATAATAGTCTCAGAGTTCCAAGAGGGTGAGAGCAGATGCCACAAAGCCCCAGAAGTCCTTAGCTCTGGATCTCATACATCATCACTTCCACCATATTCTATTGGTCAAAGAAAGTCCCAAGGCCAGCCCGGATACAAAGGAGTAGAGAAACAGATTCCACTTCCTGATGAGAAAAATGGCAAAGTTACATGACAAAGTGGCACAGACCCATGGAGACCTGATTCATTTGGGGTCATCACCATTATAATCTACTCACTAAAACATATATAGTGATACTGTTACATCAATGTGAAAACAGACACAAAATCATTGACATTTATGTCTTCTGGTACTACCAAGGTAGAAGTTCCCCAGCATCCCCTTCTCCTCTCTATGTCTTATTACACGTGTGGATTGTTGACCTGTGGTCACTGAATCATGGGGCTTGATCTTGTTTCTGCTTCTGACAGGTACCTGTGGAAGCCAATGCAGATCCCCTCCCTGCATCAGCTTGCCATGAGCATGTGGCGCTGCTGTGTGCACATATCACACGATGATTAAGCATGCTGAGCTTTACTAAAGTCTGAAAGCATAGATTTAAATCCCAACTCCAACAATGGCTGCCTAGATAGCTGTGAGTAAATTACTTCATCTTTCTAAACCTCAATATCTCCATCTGTGAAAGGGAACAATGATAGTAACTAGCTCACAGTTATGGTGAGAATAAATTAGCAGAATGCTTGTGAAGTATCTTGTGCACTACCTGACACACTCTATGTGCTCAACAGGAAAGCTGGTTTTTTTTATTGTTGTTCATGTTTAGAGGTTTCTCCCAAGCTTTATTAAGATATAATTGACAAACAACATTGTGTAAGTTTAAGGTGTAAAATGTGATGATTTGATATATATATATATATATATATGTTGTGAGATGATGACCACAATAAAGTTAATTAACACATTTATCACCTCACATAATTATTGTGTGTGTGTGTGTGTGTGTGTGTGTGTGGTGAGAACTTTTAAGACCTACTCTCCTATCAACTTCCAGCTACACAACACAGTACTAACTATAGTCACCACACTACATTATACCCCTCAAGTTTATTCACCTTTAAATGGAAGTTTGTATTCTTTGACCTCCTTTCCCCATCCTCCCCACCTCTGCTGGACCCTGGCAAGCACTAATCTACTCTATTTATGTTAAACTTTTTAGATTCCACACATGAGAGAAATCACATTGTATTTGTCTTTCTCTGCCTCACTTATTTCACTTAGCATAATGTCCTTAAGCTTCATCCATAATGTTGCAAATGGCAGAATTCCCTTCATTTTTAGAGCTGAACAATATTGTGTTGTATACATACCACATATTCTTTGTCCATACATATGGTAGTTGTTATTCATGGTACTTGACTGCATTAGGGCACTACATGGAGCATTGTCCTAGAGAACCAGGCTGGTCAGTTCATCATCCAAGGTTATGAGACATAATCTGAGTTATTTATTCCATAGTTTACGATATCTTTTTATCAACCTTTTACTACTTATCAGACAGCTAATAACAGTGATAGAAGAAAACAGAGCTCCCTCACTCCTGAGCCTGCCCTAAGGCCAAAGGTGCTGAGATGCAGCTACCCACTGAGCATTCATCTATCTAGGATCATATCTAATCCAGGAGGTGGCTTTTGTTTCCTCTCTTGCAATTAGAAAATATATTTCCAAAACTACCCACTGTAAACATTCCCTCTATCTAATTATCATGGCTGCCTAGTCTGGTTCTTTTTTTTGTAAACTTTAAAAAAGCTCACAGTTATGGTGAGAATAAATTAGCAGAATGCTTGTGAAGTATCTTGTGCACTACCTGACACACTCTATGTGCTCAACAGGAAAGCTGGTTTTTTTTATTGTTGTTCATGTTTAGAGGTTTCTCCCAAGCTTTATTAAGATATAATTGACAAACAACATTGTGTAAGTTTAAGGTGTAAAATGTGATGATTTGATATATATATATATATATATATGTTGTGAGATGATGACCACAATAAAGTTAATTAACACATTTATCACCTCACATAATTATTGTGTGTGTGTGTGTGTGTGTGTGTGTGTGTGTGGTGAGAACTTTTAAGACCTACTCTCCTATCAACTTCCAGCTACACAACACAGTACTAACTATAGTCACCACACTACATTATACCCCTCAAGTTTATTCACCTTTAAATGGAAGTTTGTATTCTTTGACCTCCTTTCCCCATCCTCCCCACCTCTGCTGGACCCTGGCAAGCACTAATCTACTCTATTTATGTTAAACTTTTTAGATTCCACACATGAGAGAAATCACATTGTATTTGTCTTTCTCTGCCTCACTTATTTCACTTAGCATAATGTCCTTAAGCTTCATCCATAATGTTGCAAATGGCAGAATTCCCTTCATTTTTAGAGCTGAACAATATTGTGTTGTATACATACCACATATTCTTTGTCCATACATATGGTAGTTGTTATTCATGGTACTTGACTGCATTAGGGCACTACATGGAGCATTGTCCTAGAGAACCAGGCTGGTCAGTTCATCATCCAAGGTTATGAGACATAATCTGAGTTATTTATTCCATAGTTTACGATATCTTTTTATCAACCTTTTACTACTTATCAGACAGCTAATAACAGTGATAGAAGAAAACAGAGCTCCCTCACTCCTGAGCCTGCCCTAAGGCCAAAGGTGCTGAGATGCAGCTACCCACTGAGCATTCATCTATCTAGGATCATATCTAATCCAGGAGGTGGCTTTTGTTTCCCTCTCTTGCAATTAGAAAATATATGTGTGTCCCAATTGAAATATGACATGAGCTCTACACTTGTTCAGCTAACAGCTTAGATCATCCACATTCCTTCCAACCCTGCATAGTGTGTTGCACCTTCATCATATTGATCACCCATCATGACTGTTTGCTACTCGACTTCCTGTCAAAGCAGACTAAAAAATGTGAAAGTGTTTTGAAAACTATAAAGCACTTGTATATACAAGAGGTATATTATTATTATTATTATTATTATTATTATTATTATTATTATTATTATTATTATCATCTAAGACAGCCTCAGCTCCTCCTTGAACTGAATAGGGCAATGCCCTTGTTTCCACTTCACTGGCAGGTTCACAGGCTCTACCACTCTATGTTTTGAAAATGAGTCGTCCAGAATACAATGTCAAGAAGCCTCCTGAAAACAAAGAAATCGGCAAAACACTTACAAAAAGCAATGGTTGGGGCTTTTAAGTTAACTGAAATGACAACATAGGTATCATGTGTTATGATTCCCTTAATAGGCATGGAACAACTAGTGAGCTTCCATAAATGTTAATGGCATTTAAGACAGAAAAACAAGAAGCCCATCTGGATTAAATAATGCCACTTGGGTTTATTTAGCACCTAGTCTGAACTCAAAAAAACACTTAGAATAATATAAAATGTGTGTTCAGGACCCAGGCCTCTACCAGGAGCCCTTAACCAGTAGCCTGGAATGCACTGAGGAAGAAGAAAATGGTTATGTCCACAGACATTCCAAGGATCCCTCTTTTCCTTCCTCAGGTTATCCACATCTTCACTCATACCAAACCTTGATACCTGAAGAAAAGTCAGCTCCATGAAGCTCCCTTTAAACTCACTCACTAGTATCCTTCCTGTCATCATGAATCACTAGCCATTTTTATTATTGTTTGATTTTGCATTAGGGCACTACATGGAGCATTGTCCTAGAGAACCAGGCTGGTCAGTTCATCATCCAAGGTTATGAGACATAATCTGAGTTATTTATTCCATAGTTTACGATATCTTTTTATCAACCTTTTACTACTTATCAGACAGCTAATAACAGTGATAGAAGAAAACAGAGCTCCCTCACTCCTGAGCCTGCCCTAAGGCCAAAGGTGCTGAGATGCAGCTACCCACTGAGCATTCATCTATCTAGGATCATATCTAATCCAGGAGGTGGCTTTTGTTTCCCTCTCTTGCAATTAGAAAATATATGTGTGTCCCAATTGAAATATGACATGAGCTCTACACTTGTTCAGCTAACAGCTTAGATCATCCACATTCCTTCCAACCCTGCATAGTGTGTTGCACCTTCATCATATTGATCACCCATCATGACTGTTTGCTACTCGACTTCCTGTCAAAGCAGACTAAAAAATGTGAAAGTGTTTTGAAAACTATAAAGCACTTGTATATACAAGAGGTATATTATTATTATTATTATTATTATTATTATTATTATTATTATTTTTCATCTAAGACAGCCTCAGCTCCTCCTTGAACTGAATAGGGCAATGCCCTTGTTTCCACTTCACTGGCAGGTTCACAGGCTCTACCACTCTATGTTTTGAAAATGAGTCGTCCAGAATACAATGTCAAGAAGCCTCCTGAAAACAAAGAAATCGGCAAAACACTTACAAAAAGCAATGGTTGGGGCTTTTAAGTTAACTGAAATGACAACATAGGTATCATGTGTTATGATTCCCTTAATAGGCATGGAACAACTAGTGAGCTTCCATAAATGTTAATGGCATTTAAGACAGAAAAACAAGAAGCCCATCTGGATTAAATAATGCCACTTGGGTTTATTTAGCACCTAGTCTGAACTCAAAAAGACACATAGAATCATATAAAATGTGTGTTCAGGACCCAGGCCTCTACCAGGAGCCCTTAACCAGTAGCCTGGAATGCACTGAGGAAGAAGAAAATGGTTATGTCCACAGACATTCCAAGGATCCCTCTTTTCCTTCCTCAGGTTATCCACATCTTCACTCATACCAAACCTTGATACCTGAAGAAAAGTCAGCTCCATGAAGCTCCCTTTAAACTCACTCACTAGTATCCTTCCTGTCATCATGAATCACTAGCCATTTCTAGTTTGTGGGGGAAGTTCTTTTCATTATTGTTTGATTTTTGCTTATTTGTATTATTTGGGAAATGATGGGGGGGGGTGGAAACAGAAGCCAAAAGTTAAATGGGTAAGAGCCAAGTATACAGATAGCTAAATTCAATAAAAATCAACAAAAGTTTTCACACCTTTGATGAAATATTACTTTTCTTCTTTCCATCTCCTCTAAGCAGATATGCACTTGGATAAACTAAGGCAAACAGGATTTTCTCAAAGTCATTCAGTAATCATGGCACCCAGTGTGTGGTAAGTTACAAGTCAGACTGTCCTTTATTAATTTACAATCTTTTGAGACTATAGGACATCAAGAATTAAATAGCAACTAAGACAACATGTGATGAGAGCCAATGATTGGGACAGAGAGAAAATGCTTGAGGCAATTAATCCATGAAAGGAAGGCAGCATAGTTAGTTGTGGGAGAGCCACCAGGAAAAGTGTATCTTGAACCAATCTTTGAAACAGGGGCAGAACATATGTGAGCAGAGAGGAGAAAGAGGGGTTTGCACACAAGAAATAGTACAGCATATGTGGTTAGTTGCCCTTGAACAGAGAATTTTTAGAGAAGTGAGGAGTTGTATTAGTTGTTCGGTTGTGTCCAACTCTTTGCAACCCCAGAGACTGTAGCCTGCCAGGCTTCTCTGTCCATGGAATTCTCCAAGCAAGAATACTGGATGAGGTATCCATTCCCTTGTCCACAGGATCTTCCCAACCCAGGGATCAAACCCAGGTCTCCTGCATTTCAGGTAGATTCTTTATCATCTGAGTCACCAGGGTGGAATTTTTTTTTAATCAATGCACTAAGGTGTTTAGATCATATTATCTCATTGTGGACTCACATCTGGATTAAATAATGCCACTTGGGTTTATTTAGCACCTAGTCTGAACTCAAAAGACACCTAGAATCATATAAAATGTGTGTTCAGGACCCAGGCCTCTACCAGGAGCCCTTAACCAGTAGCCTGGAATGCACTGAGGAAGAAGAAAATGGTTATGTCCACAGACATTCCAAGGATCCCTCTTTTCCTTCCTCAGGTTATCCACATCTTCACTCATACCAAACCTTGATACCTGAAGAAAAGTCAGCTCCATGAAGCTCCCTTTAAACTCACTCACTAGTATCCTTCCTGTCATCATGAATCACTAGCCATTTCTAGTTTGTGGGGGAAGTTCTTTTCATTATTGTTTGATTTTTGCTTATTTGTATTATTTGGGAAATGATGGGGGGGGGTGGAAACAGAAGCCAAAAGTTAAATGGGTAAGAGCCAAGTATACAGATAGCTAAATTCAATAAAAATCAACAAAAGTTTTCACACCTTTGATGAAATATTACTTTTCTTCTTTCCATCTCCTCTAAGCAGATATGCACTTGGATAAACTAAGGCAAACAGGATTTTCTCAAAGTCATTCAGTAATCATGGCACCCAGTGTGTGGTAAGTTACAAGTCAGACTGTCCTTTATTAATTTACAATCTTTTGAGACTATAGGACATCAAGAATTAAATAGCAACTAAGACAACATGTGATGAGAGCCAATGATTGGGACAGAGAGAAAATGCTTGAGGCAATTAATCCATGAAAGGAAGGCAGCATAGTTAGTTGTGGGAGAGCCACCAGGAAAAGTGTATCTTGAACCAATCTTTGAAACAGGGGCAGAACATATGTGAGCAGAGAGGAGAAAGAGGGGTTTGCACACAAGAAATAGTACAGCATATGTGGTTAGTTGCCCTTGAACAGAGAATTTTTAGAGAAGTGAGGAGTTGTATTAGTTGTTCGGTTGTGTCCAACTCTTTGCAACCCCAGAGACTGTAGCCTGCCAGGCTTCTCTGTCCATGGAATTCTCCAAGCAAGAATACTGGATGAGGTATCCATTCCCTTGTCCACAGGATCTTCCCAACCCAGGGATCAAACCCAGGTCTCCTGCATTTCAGGTAGATTCTTTATCATCTGAGTCACCAGGGTGGAATTTTTTTTTAATCAATGCACTAAGGTGTTTAGATCATATTATCTCATTGTGGACTCACATCACTCTGAGGCAGATAAGTTACACACTAAGAAATTAGATGATGAGTGTAAAGTCATCAGCCAATAAGTGGCAAAATGGGACAAAAATCTAGGTGTTCTGACTCCGTCACAGAGTTGTTGCAAGGTTTCTGTGAGGTAACCTATGTAACATGCTACAAACAATACCTGGCACATAGTAAGCCTGCAATGAACACTAACTATTACTACTTTTATCATTTAAAAAGAATTTTTTTGTGTCTTTCTTATTGTTTTTTTTAAATTTATTTATTATCATCTGTCTTCATTCCTTGGCCTGTATGGGCCTCCCATTGCAGTGGCCTCTCTTGCTGCAAGAGCACCGGCTCTGGCAGAGTGTCCTCCAGAGTTCTCGCTCGCAACTAGACACACTGGTCCAGCCACTCTGGGGCACGTGGGATCTTTCTCAGCCAGGGGTCAAACCGGTGCCCCTTACACTGCAAGGCAGACTCTTTACCCACTGGGCCACTGGGAAAGCCCTATTTTTTATCATTTTTATTCATACAGATCTTACTGCTGGGTGAGGAGTATGGACACTGCTCTCTAAAGTCTGGGTTTCAGAAACAGTAGTGTCCTGCCTTCCTCACTTTGTCACAGCTTCCCTGTTAGGATACTCGACAAGTGGCAAAAAACAAGACAATAAAGAGAATATGTGGACTCAGGTATCTAAAAATTCCAAGGATAGAGTTTGAGTGGGGCTCTGGCTCCCTTTCGCCATAGATTTCCAGGCTCTGCTCTCCTTAGTGTGTTTACTCCACCCTGAGGACAGTTTTCCTATATAGGGAGAAAAAAATGGCTGCCTGCTTCACTGCAGAGTCCTCCCTTCCAAGTACAAAACTGTAAAGAAAGCATGAGGGGGTGTTTGCTTCAACCTTTAAAGTAAATTTCTGAGTTTCACTCCAATTGGACCACCTTAGGTAACTGTGATAAGGGGTTGGAACTCCAGTAAGGGATTAAGCCATTTAGGATCTTTTCCTAGCCCACCCATGGCTGCCCCAGGATGGGAGAAGAAGAGTGCTGGGGACAAATCACAAAGTCCTCTGCTACAGGGCACCACTTAGAATTCATTTTTATTTTAAAGACTAGTTTTTCAAAAAAAAAAAAAAAAGAACTGCTTTTTAAAAAAGTCATTGTCTCATTCTTAAAAAGCTATAAAAGCGTTTAATAGCTATAAAATCACAGGTGTGTATAATACCTGTACTTTATTTTAAATAAATAGATAACTATAAAAAAATGTTTAAATTGTTGATCCAACTATAAATATCGCCCCATTTATATCACTGATGAAGGCTTGTGCCCTCAGTTAATTCTTTTGATTTCCATTTCAGAACTCTCTAATCTGAAGACCATATTAAAATCCACAGCCAGCTTTTTCCATTATTTTCAAGTAAAATTTTCTATACTCCGTCTGGTTGAGATGGAAAAAAAACAAAACATAGATCACAGTGCAGAGCCAGCATATCTGTTGCCTAGTTGACTTTGCAAACAAAGCAGAAAGGGAAAAAAAGCCCAGAACACCCATTACATAGTGAAGTCAGCATCACTGTTGCCTGGTCAGCTTTTCATCCAGAGAAGGCCCCAACTTAAAGGGCTGGAGTCACTGGCAGAACCTCAAGCAACAGGCTGCAGACTTCCTGGCCAATAGAAAGACAGGCCTGGCCAGTGTTCACTTTATAGTTCCAGTCTTCTAATAAACGCATCCCATAGGAAATGGCTGATGGTGAAGATGACAGCAGGGAAGACAGTGAGAAAAATCGGGAGAGCTGGCTCTGGAGGGAATTCTACAGCCATTGTGCTTTAAACTTTCCATTTTAAAAAAATGGGGAACAGCATGAGTACCTCATACCTGCCTAATCATAAATAGTGATTTATTTTCCCTTGTTTTTACAAAAATATTTTATTCATTTCAAAGTATTAAATTGTAGTGCTAAATACACTTTGTTTTTCAAACTATACACACATCTTAGATTTCCATATAGTCCTCCAGGTGGAGGACCTTCACACCCCAATCACTGTCCTAGGGCTGGAAGATTTTCTGGCCCAGCCCCATCTCTACCTAAGTTACCTGTAATCTAATGACCACTCAGTCTTTGAACACCTGTTAGGAGTCCCGCATCCCTCCACTATTTATATGGAAAGAACCAGAACCTCCCTGAACTTCAGAGATTTGCACAAGGATTTCATCCAGTTGAAACTCAAAAACAAACAAACAAAATCACCAAAAAAAGTCTCTCCTAGCAATAAGGTATAACTTTATAAACATACAGGGGCCCAGGATAAGGAGCCCAGGAATTAAACTTACACTATTCATCTAGGTCACAGAATCACTAGAAAAACCTTTTCTTTCCCTTGGCAGCTATCAGTCAGGACTGGCTAGGGTTTCCCAGGTCAAATCCAGAAGCTCTACCAACAGACTAATTTCTTTGGACTGCTAAGGAAATATTTCTAGAGATATCATCAGTAAAATCTATAATGAATGGATAAAAGAGCCAAACTCAACCTTCACATCACAGGAAAGAGCAGATATACCAGCTTTACCCTAGAAGAAACATGCTTGGTGAACCAAACTCTAGGCTTGGAATCAAGAAATACTATTCTGGTTCTGGCAGTTAAGTGCCATTGGTATATCACCTCCCCCAGGTTCTATCTATAAAACAAGATTTGGCATCATCTGAATGAATATAACATGACCTGAGGTATCAATGAGGGAAGTTAATATACAATGAGACAGGTAAGTTGTATTACTGAAGACTACAACCAAAAGTAGATTTTGAAGAAATGTGTAACAAGGCTTCCCTTTAACCAAACATTTTCAAAGTTGTTCATAATTTATTAAACCAAACTGATACCTTCTCTGTTTCATGAATACACATACATGCAAGTACACCCATCTACACACACACACACACCTGTTACCAGGTCCTCTCTCGTTACCACCACCCCACATATTCTGGACAGGACTTCACCAATGTCTCCCGGGGATGGTAAGAGCATTGTCCCTGTCTCTCTCTCTCTCTCTGGTTCCACTCTACTACAAACTGGCCTCCCTACTGCTTGCAATGGAATCTTAATAGAATGTAAAATGATCCTGTTCTTCCCCTGCTTAAAACCCTAAGTCCAACAGTTTCCAGAGACCATGTACCTTTGGTCACCTAATCTATGACAAAGAAGGCAAGAATATACAATGGAGAAAAGACAGTATCTTCAATAAGTGGTACTGGGAAAACTGGACAGCTACATGTAAAATAATGAAATTAGAACACTCCCTGACACGATATTCAATGATAAACTCTTTTTTATGGGCTTTTCTCTCACCCCCTCCCACCCTAGTAGATCTTTTTTTTGACCCACCACCTAGAGTAATGAAAATAAAAACAAAAATAAACAAATGGGAGCTAATTAAAACCTTCTGCACAGTGAAGGAAACCATAGACAAGATGAAAAGGCAACCCCCAGAATGGGAGAAAAAATTTGCAAATTGACAAAAGATTAATCTCCAAAATATACAAACAGCTCATGCCACTCAATGTCAAAACAAACAAACCTATCAAAAAATAAGTGGGAGACCTATACAGACATTTCCCCAAAGTACATGAAAAGATGTTCAACAACACTAATTAAAGAAATCCAAATCAAAACTATAAGACATCTCTTCACACTGGTAAGAATGACCATGATCACAAAATCTACAAACAATAGCGCTGGAAAGGGTGTGGAGAAAAGGGAGCCGTTTACACTGTTGGTAGGAATGTAAATTGATACAGCCACTACAGAGACCAGTATGGAGGTTCCTTAACAAACTAAAAATAGAACTGCCATATAATCCAGCAATCTTGCTACTGAGCATATACCCAGAGAAAACCATAATTCAAAAAGATACATCCACCTCAGTATTTACTGCGGCACTATTTACAATAGCTGGGACATGGAAGCAACCTAAATGTCTATGAACAGAAGAATGGATAAAGACGATGTGGTACATATATAATATGGAATATTTTGTAAAAGAACAAAATTGTGCAATTTGCAGAGATGTGAACGCACCCTGCCGGTTTAAAACCCAACATTCAAAAATGAAGATCATCCGGTGCCATCACTTCATGGCACACACACACACACCTGTTACCAGGTCCTCTCTCGTTACCACCACCACATATTCTGGACAGGACTTCACCAATGTCTCGGGATGGTAAGAGCACCCCCTCTACTACTAAACTGGCCTCCCTACTGCTTGCAATGGAATCTTAATAGAATGTAAAATGATCCTGTTCTTCCCCTGCTTAAAACCCTAAGTCCAACAGTTTCCAGAGACCATGTACCTTTGGTCACCTAATCTATGACAAAGAAGGCAAGAATATACAATGGAGAAAAGACAGTATCTTCAATAAGTGGTACTGGGAAAACTGGACAGCTACATGTAAAATAATGAAATTAGAACACTCCCTGACACGATATTCAATGATAAACTCTTTTTTATGGGCTTTTCTCTCACCCCCTCCCACCCTAGTAGATCTTTTTTTTGACCCACCACCTAGAGTAATGAAAATAAAAACAAAAATAAACAAATGGGAGCTAATTAAAACCTTCTGCACAGTGAAGGAAACCATAGACAAGATGAAAAGGCAACCCCCAGAATGGGAGAAAAAATTTGCAAATTGACAAAAGATTAATCTCCAAAATATACAAACAGCTCATGCCACTCAATGTCAAAACAAACAAACCTATCAAAAAATAAGTGGGAGACCTATACAGACATTTCCCCAAAGTACATGAAAAGATGTTCAACAACACTAATTAAAGAAATCCAAATCAAAACTATAAGACATCTCTTCACACTGGTAAGAATGACCATGATCACAAAATCTACAAACAATAGCGCTGGAAAGGGTGTGGAGAAAAGGGAGCCGTTTACACTGTTGGTAGGAATGTAAATTGATACAGCCACTACAGAGACCAGTATGGAGGTTCCTTAACAAACTAAAAATAGAACTGCCATATAATCCAGCAATCTTGCTACTGAGCATATACCCAGAGAAAACCATAATTCAAAAAGATACATCCACCTCAGTATTTACTGCGGCACTATTTACAATAGCTGGGACATGGAAGCAACCTAAATGTCTATGAACAGAAGAATGGATAAAGACGATGTGGTACATATATAATATGGAATATTTTGTAAAAGAACAAAATTGTGCAATTTGCAGAGATGTGAACGCACCCTGCCGGTTTAAAACCCAACATTCAAAAAATGAAGATCATGGCATCCGGTGCCATCACTTCATGGCAAATAGATGGACAAACAATGGGAACAGTGACAGACTTTATTTTCTTGGGCTCTAAAATCACTGAGGATGGTGACTGCAGCCATGAAATTAAAAGATGTTTGCTCCTTGGAAGAAAAGGTAGGACAAACCTAGACAGCATATTCAAAAGCGGAGACATCACTTTGCCAACAAAAGTCCATATAGGCAAAAGTATGGTTTTCCCAATGGTCACACATGGATGTGAGAGTTGGACCATAAAGAAGGCTGAGTGCCAAAGAATTAATGCCTTTAAACTGTGGTGACAGAAAAGACCCTTGAGAGTCCTCTGGACTGCAAGGAGATCAAACCAGTCAGTCCTAAAGGAAATCAACCCTGAATATTCATTGGAAGAACTGACGCTGAAGCTGAAGCTCTAATATTTTGGCCACCTGATGTGAAGAGACGACTCATTAGAAAAAACCCTGATGCTGGGAAAAATAGAAGGCAGAAGGAGAAGGGGAAAACAGAGGACAAGATGGATGGTATCACTGAGTCAACGGACATGAGTTTGAGCAGATTCCGGGGGATGGTGAAGTACAGGGAAGCCTGGTGTGCTGCAGTCTGTGGAGTTGCAAAGATTCAGACATGACCTAGCGACTGCACTGAAATGAACTGAATGAACCCAGAAACTGTCTTATAGAGTGAAGTAGGTCAGAAAGAGAAAAACAAATATTATATATTAATGCATATATGTGGAATCTAAAAAATGGTATAGATGGTGATATTTGCAAAGCAGTAATAGTAATAGAGATACAGACAGAGAACAAATGTACAGATACTGAGGAGGAAGCAGGGGGCAGTGTGGGATGAACTGGGAGACTGGGATTGATATACATACATACATACACACACACACACACACACACACACACACACATATATATATATACGCACTATTGATACTATGTATAAAATAGGAATGAGAATCTACTGTAAAGCACAGTACTACTCAACACTCTGTGGTGACCTAAACAGGAAGGAAATCCAAAAAAGAGAGGATATATGCAAACATATAGTTGATTCACCTTGCTATATAGCAGGAATTAACACAACATTATAAAGCAACTATAACCCAATAAAATTGAATTTAAAAAAAAAAGAACCTGATGAAAAGTTTTCAGAGAAAGTCAAATTCCTTATCCTAACACCCAAGTCCTCTGTGATATCACCTATGATCCATCATTCATCTCCCACTGCTCCGGCTCCATCCATGAACTCTTCCCTTTCACCACATGAACTGTATAAAGAATGTATTTTCAAGCCTATATCCTTCATACATGCTGCCCTCTACCAAGAATAGTAATTCTTACTTGTTTTTCAAAATTCAGTTCTAAGAAATTGTCTCTCTCTCACACATACACACTCATGTCTGGTTTGTATTCTATTTCTTGTGAGTGCCTCTCCACAGTACTTCCTGCACACTTATCCAGTGTACCTAGCATAATGTCTCATAAGTGGTAACCTATTCTCCTCTTCACTAAACTAAGCTCTTTGTTTCATTTGACTTGGAATTTTAGTATCTGTCCTACCCCAGTATCCAGCACATAGGTAGTCAACAGATACAACCAGTATTTTACAGGTTAGAAAAAGACATTTTAGTGACTTATTGGAGCTCATAATTAGGACAACTGCCAGATTGTACAGTATAACTCACAAGCCCTTGAGAGTTTCTCACCTTAGATCCAGCTTCTTGCTTAAAGAAAGCTAAAGTGAAGTTCACTGAGCTCTCAGGATAAAAGAAAATTAAAAAAAAAAAAAAAAGAACTTCAGAAATGCAGAGCATTGTCCAGATTCTGCTGCAGTCTTGTTGTGCCTCTGCTGCCATATGATTCCACTTTGGACTGGTATCTGTCCCATCTTTCATGGATCCAGTATTGCTTCATTTCTAGCCTCCAGTCATTCTAGAGACTCTGAGGTCTCTCCAGTGGGTCTCCTTCTGAAGTTACCTGATGTGCCAAACCAAGATGGTTCCAGTATCTGCCTTGACATGCAGCCCTAAATCTTTAAGACATCTGTAAACAGTACTCTGAGTTTCTATCATCATTTTATTTTGTCTACAGGAAAGGGTAAGCATGGTGAATGTTGTTTTTGTGTTTTTGTGGGTTTTTAAAAAATATTTGAAGTCTATTCTATAGTAGTATATACAGTTCACGGTTTCATCCCTTCATGATTCTCTAAAATCTAAGCCATTAAGTCCCTTTGGAAAACAACTCCTCTTAATTCCTACTGGATTTTCTTTAGGGGAAGTTAAGGTCAAAATCTGAATTCTAAATACAGAAAATCACCAGGTCAATGAATTCCAAACTTTAGGGGGAACTTTTTATCCATATAATGCTCCCATCTCTTCCCTTTCACCACATGAACTGTATAAAGAATGTATTTTCAAGCCTATATCCTTCATACATGCTGCCCTACCAAGAATAGTAATTCTTACTTGTTTTTCAAAATTCAGTTCTAAGAAATTGTCTCTCTCTCACACATACACACTCATGTCTGGTTTGTATTCTATTTCTTGTGAGTGCCTCTCCACAGTACTTCCTGCACACTTATCCAGTGTACCTAGCATAATGTCTCATAAGTGGTAACCTATTCTCCTCTTCACTAAACTAAGCTCTTTGTTTCATTTGACTTGGAATTTTAGTATCTGTCCTACCCCAGTATCCAGCACATAGGTAGTCAACAGATACAACCAGTATTTTACAGGTTAGAAAAAGACATTTTAGTGACTTATTGGAGCTCATAATTAGGACAACTGCCAGATTGTACAGTATAACTCACAAGCCCTTGAGAGTTTCTCACCTTAGATCCAGCTTCTTGCTTAAAGAAAGCTAAAGTGAAGTTCACTGAGCTCTCAGGATAAAAGAAAATTAAAAAAAAAAAAGAACTTCAGAAATGCAGAGCATTGTCCAGATTCTGCTGCAGTCTTGTTGTGCCTCTGCTGCCATATGATTCCACTTTGGACTGGTATCTGTCCCATCTTTCATGGATCCAGTATTGCTTCATTTCTAGCCTCCAGTCATTCTAGAGACTCTGAGGTCTCTCCAGTGGGTCTCCTTCTGAAGTTACCTGATGTGCCAAACCAAGATGGTTCCAGTATCTGCCTTGACATGCAGCCCTAAATCTTTAAGACATCTGTAAACAGTACTCTGAGTTTCTATCATCATTTTATTTTGTCTACAGGAAAGGGTAAGCATGGTGAATGTTGTTTTTGTGTTTTTGTGGGTTTTTAAAAAATATTTGAAGTCTATTCTATAGTAGTATATACAGTTCACGGTTTCATCCCTTCATGATTCTCTAAAATCTAAGCCATTAAGTCCCTTTGGAAAACAACTCCTCTTAATTCCTACTGGATTTTCTTTAGGGGAAGTTAAGGTCAAAATCTGAATTCTAAATACAGAAAATCACCAGGTCAATGAATTCTCAATGATATGTGGCATTTTCAGGTTCTGCTTCATCTGGTTCCATTCATACAACTTATTCACTTATTCATTTACTCAACAAAGATTTATTGGGCAACAGTGTTCAGAAATTGTGTGTTGTGGGTTACAGATACCCAGAGGAAATGACGCCCTCCCTGACCTTGATCAGTTTATGGCTTACCAAAGAAACAGTCATCTAAAACGTTACAACATGACATCCTGCTTAACTACAGAGGGGGCACTTAGTACCATGGGAAAAGAAACAGAGGCCTTAATTTGGGAGAGAGGCAAAGGTAGAAGCAGAAAGGGGTCAGTTCAGCGTTTCAGGAAAAAGAATAATGCTTGAAGAACAAACAGATGCTGAGCACAAGAATAAGGGTAGAAAGGGCAAACCAGAAGAGAGAAAAGAAAGAATACATGCAAAGGCTCAAAAGGGTAGGGAGAGGGTTCCTAGTTCTGAACTGCTTGAAAGGAACAGCAGCAATGATGCTGGTCAGGTCAGAAACTGATGGGCCTTATAAGGAGTTGCAATTCCCTCTGGCAAGGGATAGGACCCACTGGAGAATTTTGAACTTGAAAACGACACATGGGGACCTTTGTGATAAAAATATCACTCTGATGGCTGGGTGGAGGGTGATTCAGAAGTAAGTGAGATTAAGAGCATAAAGTCAAGGGAGCTGTAATTCATGAAAGTGAAGACAAGACTGGAACCAAGGCAGCAGCAGAAAGAGAGGCAAGAAAGGAGTGAGACTTGGGAAGTAAAAGGGGCAGGATGGTGCAGTGAAATAAATGTGGATTCAGAAGAGGATGCAAATGTGAGGATCTGTAAACAGTACTCTGAGTTTCTATCATCATTTTATTTTGTCTACAGGAAAGGGTAAGCATGGTGAATGTTGTTTTTGTGTTTTTGTGGGTTTTTAAAAAATATTTGAAGTCTATTCTATAGTAGTATATACAGTTCACGGTTTCATCCCTTCATGATTCTCTAAAATCTAAGCCATTAAGTCCCTTTGGAAAACAACTCCTCTTAATTCCTACTGGATTTTCTTTAGGGGAAGTTAAGGTCAAAATCTGAATTCTAAATACAGAAAATCACCAGGTCAATGAATTCTCAATGATATGTGGCATTTTCAGGTTCTGCTTCATCTGGTTCCATTCATACAACTTATTCACTTATTCATTTACTCAACAAAGATTTATTGGGCAACAGTGTTCAGAAATTGTGTGTTGTGGGTTACAGATACCCAGAGGAAATGACGCCCTCCCTGACCTTGATCAGTTTATGGCTTACCAAAGAAACAGTCATCTAAAACGTTACAACATGACATCCTGCTTAACTACAGAGGGGGCACTTAGTACCATGGGAAAAGAAACAGAGGCCTTAATTTGGGAGAGAGGCAAAGGTAGAAGCAGAAAGGGGTCAGTTCAGCGTTTCAGGAAAAAGAATAATGCTTGAAGAACAAACAGATGCTGAGCACAAGAATAAGGGTAGAAAGGGCAAACCAGAAGAGAGAAAAGAAAGAATACATGCAAAGGCTCAAAAGGGTAGGGAGAGGGTTCCTAGTTCTGAACTGCTTGAAAGGAACAGCAGCAATGATGCTGGTCAGGTCAGAAACTGATGGGCCTTATAAGGAGTTGCAATTCCCTCTGGCAAGGGATAGGACCCACTGGAGAATTTTGAACTTGAAAACGACACATGGGGACCTTTGTGATAAAAATATCACTCTGATGGCTGGGTGGAGGGTGATTCAGAAGTAAGTGAGATTAAGAGCATAAAGTCAAGGGAGCTGTAATTCATGAAAGTGAAGACAAGACTGGAACCAAGGCAGCAGCAGAAAAGAGAGGCAAGAAAGGAGTGAGACTTGGGAAGTAAAAGGGGCAGGATGGTGCAGTGAAATAAATGTGGGGATTCAGAAGAGGATCCATAAGAAAATTGCAATGGGGAAGTATCTGAACTGAAAGCAACCATACGAGGGTTTGGTTAACATCACCTGGACCTGGCAATCTTTAGAAGCGAATATGTAGGAGGGAGAGTAGGTCTTAGCTATTTTTTTCTTCACAAGAGTCATAATCTCTTGCATCCTTTCCTGATTACAGAAGTATCAGCATTTAGTGCCTATACATACCAAAACCCAGATCAACACATTTATCTATTTATTATCTGTGCAAACAAATAATGTAGGATTTGGGAGGAGTGGAGAAGGATAGGTTAGTATTTCCATGCTCTGTAAATCAGCTCAGTTTGATTCTAGCTCTTTTTTTCATTTTTTAAAATTGATTTTATTTGGGGCTACACTGGGTCATTACTGCACTTGGGCTTTCTCTACTTGTGGTGAGCCTAGGCTACTCTTCGTTGCAATGCTCAGGCTTCTCAATGCAGTGACTTCTCTTGTAGAACATAGGCTCCAAGAGCACAGGCTTGGTTGCTCTGTGCCATGTGGGATCTTCCTCCATCAGGGATTAATCTCATGGCCCCTGCATTGGCTGGCGGATTTCTAGCCACAAGACCATCAGGGAAGTCCCAACTGGAGTTCTTTTAGTTCTTCGTTCTCACAGGATACTGCTAAGAGGTGGGTCCCCACTGAAATGGTTCAGTCATCCAAAGATGACCATCTTGTCATTGTTTTTAAAAATACACATCATTTTTCTTGTTCTCATTCATCAGCATGATTTAGCTTCCTTTTATACTATCCCAGATAAACAGGTAAATCTTTTTTTTTTTTTTTCAATAGCTTTTCTTATACTTTATTTCTCAGGAAATCAACCAAATCCAATAGTCTTCATCATGAAAATTCTTCTTATTAAGTCTTCAGCATACCATCAGACAATATCCAAGCCAAGAAGAATTTAATATTTGTGACAATTCAGTGACTCTGTGCTGTATAGATAATAGATGTAAACACACCATTGGTAAACATATTTCAATGTCTTCATGAGTTTTGAAAGCTGTTACTTCTAAAAACATATGATTTTCTGCTTTTTAACTAATTATAGAAAAACAATACATTACTGGAAAGCCTGAATGAGACTTGTGACATTACTTTGTATCAACTCATATAATTCCTTTATCAATACTAGTAAATAAACAACTGAGAACAGTTTAACCATCTGTACTCAAGGTATTTAGAAAAGGAAATGGTAACCCACTCCAGTGTTTTGTCTGGGAAATCTCTTTGACAAAGGAGCCTGTCTCTCATTTAACTTTTGTAATGGCCCATGGGTTCTTGAAGAGCTGGACACAACTTATCAACTGAACAACAATAACAACACAATGACTCCTCTGTCAAATTGTATTCCTTTTTTGGTTTTGGTTTTGGTTTTGGTTTTTTTTTTTTTTTTTTTTTTTTGAAAAAGTTTTTGTACTCTTAAGTCCTTAAAATACTTTAGATAATTTGATTTATTCCAGTGCAACGACTTTAAAGTGTTGATAACCTAGTTAGGAAGTACGAATGTTGCCTGCCCATTCCACTCTTTTGTTACACTATTTTGTATAAAGAAATCAAAACTGTATGATCCCAGAATAAAGCCATTACCCTGATCTCTCTAAAAGGGACATTGTCCTTAAATATATTATTTTTCTTTTCTAGTATAGTTTACATTTTTTTAATTCCGAAGTGATGGTAAACCAGAGACACCAGATAGAGCAGGTGGTACATTAAGTTTAAACCCACTGAGAGCAGAAACAGGTACAAATCTTGGAAGTAACAAATTCATAGGCCACTCTATAATCATGGTACCACATTATGAGTTATATATATAAACTCAACCTCAACAGCCTTGAACCAATGTACAATTGGAAAAGTGGTTGTATACAGAACATACCCTTTTATATCCAGCAAAACTTTTTTTTTTTCAATAGCTTTTCTTATACTTTATTTCTCAGGAAATCAACCAAATCCAATAGTCTTCATCATGAAAATTCTTCTTATTAAGTCTTCAGCATACCATCAGACAATATCCAAGCCAAGAAGAATTTAATATTTGTGACAATTCAGTGACTCTGTGCTGTATAGATAATAGATGTAAACACACCATTGGTAAACATATTTCAATGTCTTCATGAGTTTTGAAAGCTGTTACTTCTAAAAACATATGATTTTCTGCTTTTTAACTAATTATAGAAAAACAATACATTACTGGAAAGCCTGAATGAGACTTGTGACATTACTTTGTATCAACTCATATAATTCCTTTATCAATACTAGTAAATAAACAACTGAGAACAGTTTAACCATCTGTACTCAAGGTATTTAGAAAAGGAAATGGTAACCCACTCCAGTGTTTTGTCTGGGAAATCTCTTTGACAAAGGAGCCTGTCTCTCATTTAACTTTTGTAATGGCCCATGGGTTCTTGAAGAGCTGGACACAACTTATCAACTGAACAACAATAACAACACAATGACTCCTCTGTCAAATTGTATTCCTTTTTTGGTTTTGGTTTTGGTTTTGGTTTTGGTTTTTTTTTTTTTTTTTTTTTTTTTGAAAAAGTTTTTGTACTCTTAAGTCCTTAAAATACTTTAGATAATTTGATTTATTCCAGTGCAACGACTTTAAAGTGTTGATAACCTAGTTAGGAAGTACGAATGTTGCCTGCCCATTCCACTCTTTTGTTACACTATTTTGTATAAAGAAATCAAAACTGTATGATCCCAGAATAAAGCCATTACCCTGATCTCTCTAAAAGGGACATTGTCCTTAAATATATTATTTTTCTTTTCTAGTATAGTTTACATTTTTTTAATTCCGAAGTGATGGTAAACCAGAGACACCAGATAGAGCAGGTGGTACATTAAGTTTAAACCCACTGAGAGCAGAAACAGGTACAAATCTTGGAAGTAACAAATTCATAGGCCACTCTATAATCATGGTACCACATTATGAGTTATATATATAAACTCAACCTCAACAGCCTTGAACCAATTCAGTTAGCACCCATCAATTTTTTTTTACTTCCTGGAAAAGTGGTGATAGCAAGGAAAAAATATAGACTCAGAAAAAGATGTCTAACTGTAATCCAGACAGAAGTCTTTTTCATTAAAATTGGGCCTAAAAGAAAAATTTAAAGCTTGCCTTTGCTTTAAGCCAATAAAACACATGCTAACTTTAATTTGCATTTTTATACAAATAGTTTCGGGTACAGAAATAGCATAATTTTGCATTGGCAAATTCTCTCTGTATTCTTCTTTGGTAATTTATTCTCTTGAAGGTATTTTTCAACTCTTACAATTTAAATTTTTTTAGAAGAGTAATTCTACCTTCCATACAAAAGACAGACTTTCCATTTATAAGCCTGTTACCTAGAGGCACAATTAAAATAAAACATTAAATAGAAATAAAACATAATTCTTCAGCTCTTTTCATCCACCAGCTGGCTCATTTCATATATTCCCTCTTCAGTGAGTTCCAAATACATTAGTAGTTAGTCAATTACCTATTTGCATATCCTTCAAAATATAAAATTTAATTGTCTGAGTTTCAATTCAGGTAATCCTAAATGTTTTCACTTTATAAACAAAGCTTTTTGTGATTGTTAACTGAGATTTTAGACCAAGATTCTTAATCAATGTTTTCTCTAGATAGATCTCTGCATCCCCAAATCTTTAAGAATTCCTTTGCTGAGCCCTATTTTTTTTTTAATTTTGTGCTGAACCCTCTTATTCTCTCTCTGGCAGTGAGCCCATTGCAGAAGTTGGAAAAAAATTTAAGTCTTTGGAAGTTTCTCATTCACATCTCAGAGAAGACTATAAATTGTTCAGAACAAACTTAAAATTAAAATATTTCCTTCTTTGTAGTGTAGAGAGGAATAATACTGATTACTTTTATTTATTATTATTATAGGCACCTTGAGGTGCCTCTGGTGAGACTGCACTGCAATGATTTAAATATTTGGTGTTGTGATAGCTGGTTATGATTTTCTGATGTTTTTCTGCAATTCTAACCATATGTAATTTTGAATTAAATGAAAGTTAAGTACTAAAACATTTTGCCCAAAGGGAATTCGGATTCTCAATCTGCTTTTAATAACTGTTTGTAAAACATTTAGGAAAATCTATGGCAACACATTTAGGAAAAAAAATCAAATTACTATTGCCTTAAGATGTTATTCTAGTGTCTAAATTTTATGAAACATCCTGTGTGGCCCAATTGCTGAACTAATCCAGTCAGTAATACTTTAGAACATACTGTGCATATAGAATCTAAATTTAATTTGTGTAATATTTTTAATACTTCTTTAAGAAATATCTTTTAAAACTCACTGAAAGTGATACAGATGCTGCAGAAGATGTCTCATCAAATATTTCTGGAAAACTGCCATAGGGTCTAATTAGAAAGCATTAGAATTAATAAGTATAGTCAAATTAAAAACCATTAAGCAATCACTTCTTTTTAAAAAGAGATGTATACAGAGGTCTTAAGACATTGCAAAAATGAAAATAAAACATCACTGTGTATCCAGGGCCTAAGATAAACAAACAGGATTTCCAGTGGACACTGGGACAATGGAGAAGGGCTTTCTGCAAAGCTAAATTTACCCACTGGTTGTATCAATGTTGCTTCTGAAGGTGCAATTTGAAAAATGAACTCAAGGTGAAATGTGACCTGAATTTCCATTTTCTCTTGCACAGTGAAATGACTATGTACCTAATTTGGGAAAATTCAAACTATAACTTACAACATACAGCTCAGAATCTGGGCTAAAAGAGAATACTGGAATCACCTTTCATCCAGAAAGATGGTATCCTTGAATCTAAAGAAGAAATAATGAGTGTTCTTTTTCTCACACTTGTAATCCCTTAAGCAAAGCATCATTAGAACACAACCATCTGATAATACGATTGTAAGTCATCTATTTTGCTATTTGTGCATGTCTTTATTTTCCTCTGTAGCCACTGAAAAATGTGTAAAAATTTTAATCTGTATCTATCAAGAAACAAGTGAATTATGGTGATCTAAACCAGAATGGTAGCAAAAGGGCTTTACTCTGAAAAGATCCGATTTTCTAAGTAACTGATATGTCAGAACCATCCCCAGAGAGGATATGACCAGAATTTTTATCTATTACTCATTAAATTATGACACTGTGTGACTTTATAAGCCCAAACTGAAACAGCAGCCCCCTTAAAAGGTTTATTTTAAAAATAGTTGGAAATACAGGTATTTTGTTTATACTTCACACACTTTTTTTTAAGAAATATCTTTTAAAACTCACTGAAAGTGATACAGATGCTGCAGAAGATGTCTCATCAAATATTTCTGGAAAACTGCCATAGGGTCTAATTAGAAAGCATTAGAATTAATAAGTATAGTCAAATTAAAACCATTAAGCAATCACTTCTTTTAAAAGAGATGTATACAGAGGTCTTAAGACATTGCAAAAATGAAAATAAAACATCACTGTGTATCCAGGGCCTAAGATAAACAAACAGGATTTCCAGTGGACACTGGGACAATGGAGAAGGGCTTTCTGCAAAGCTAAATTTACCCACTGGTTGTATCAATGTTGCTTCTGAAGGTGCAATTTGAAAAATGAACTCAAGGTGAAATGTGACCTGAATTTCCATTTTCTCTTGCACAGTGAAATGACTATGTACCTAATTTGGGAAAATTCAAACTATAACTTACAACATACAGCTCAGAATCTGGGCTAAAAGAGAATACTGGAATCACCTTTCATCCAGAAAGATGGTATCCTTGAATCTAAAGAAGAAATAATGAGTGTTCTTTTTCTCACACTTGTAATCCCTTAAGCAAAGCATCATTAGAACACAACCATCTGATAATACGATTGTAAGTCATCTATTTTGCTATTTGTGCATGTCTTTATTTTCCTCTGTAGCCACTGAAAAATGTGTAAAAATTTTAATCTGTATCTATCAAGAAACAAGTGAATTATGGTGATCTAAACCAGAATGGTAGCAAAAGGGCTTTACTCTGAAAAGATCCGATTTTCTAAGTAACTGATATGTCAGAACCATCCCCAGAGAGGATATGACCAGAATTTTTATCTATTACTCATTAAATTATGACACTGTGTGACTTTATAAGCCCAAACTGAAACAGCAGCCCCCTTAAAAGGTTTATTTTAAAAATAGTTGGAAATACAGGTATTTTGTTTATACTTCACACACTTTAGTATTATTTAGAATTTTTTAACAACAAGAATGTATCAATTCACTTTAACTGCAGTTCCTTTACTCCTCAATTAAATAACACTTTCAAATATTTGTCATGCCTAAGCAATGTTAATCGCTGAAGCTGAGTAGTAGGCATATGTGGGTTCATGTGTATTCTCTCTGACCTTATGAGTTATGGATTATTTGACAACATCCATAATTTTAAAAAGTTTTAGAGAATGTATCATTTTGGTAATTTAAAATATGCAGTCCTAGGGAAACAAGTTTTCTGCAATCTGTACAAGTTTATAATCTGATAGTATGCAAGATGTTCATTGTAATTCCTTACTTTGTTTCAGAACCTGAAACTTGTATGAAACGCTTCCTTTGGCATGCTTTCTATTGAAGGAAAACTCAATAATGCAATAATGAAAATAAATTCCAAATAAAGTTGCTTGCAAATATTGACATTTCATCAACTTAAAGCAGGTATCTGAAAAATGTACCCTGAGGAGGGGACTGAATTAGTACACAAGATGTTAAAATTTCTTTAGGCCACTTAGGTTCAACTACCCTTTTAACCATTACCATTAAATGCCTGATCTTGCCGGATTTTAAGCACCATATCTAGTAAGAAGAAACACTAACACTTCCTGAGTCTCCAATATACTACGTGTGTGCTAAGTGCTTCATAATCATTACCTCTTCTAATTCTTATGAAATAATAGAGCAAGTATTTTTATGCTTCTTTTACTGAGGAGAAAACTGAGGTCAAAGGAGGACAAGAATGGAAGGTCCCACAGCAAATCAGTGCTGGGCTGGGTTTGTCCACAGGCAGTATGGCTCCAGAATGAATGCTCTTAGCCCAACTGAAAGAGGATAAACGAGAGAAAAGTAAACCCAAATTGTATGTGGTAAAGTGGGGTCAGACAACCTTAATAAAATATGATGAAAATAAATAATTAGCAGATGTGAAATGCTCTAAAGAAGATATCATTTTAAAGTACTTCCAAATAGATTATTCCTTTGATCCTAACACTTACCACAGGTAAAGGTGAGCCCCCAAACTGCAGCCACAAAGGGCCAAGTTTGCAGAAGATTGGCTTATGACTATTCATCAAGGACAGAGTCTGAATGCTCTCCTTGACCTTCTGAGTCCAAATCAAGATTCAACTTCACAACTTTGTAGCTACCTCAAAAGCATGGCTTTTAGGGTATACTTCATGCTGTAATTATTTTTGCCCATTTCTTCCCATATCTTTATAACCTCAAGTACTAAATTTTGAAAAATCTATTATGAGGACAGGAAATGAAGCCCTCAGCCATTTCTGGATATCCAAAGTCATGAGGTTCAGGCCTGGGGGAGGAATGGAACAAGGGTATTGCTTTGAACTCAGGAAGTGATGCTGATCGACCGGCCTGCAGGGTGCAGAAATCCCACTCCCAAAGGACTGTTGACACCCACCCTGCAAGCTGAATCACACTAGGCTGGGAACCACGCACAACACGTGAGAGAAATTCATCTCATAGGCACTCGTCTCAGGCCCAGGGAACAAAACACTCAGAGTAGGAAGATAAAAGAGCAGGACACTACCAAAAGTAAGCCTACACTCTTAACTGTGGGAATACAGGAATTCCTCCAATTCCTCCACCCTGGGGAAGGTATAGAGGAGGTGGTGAGCACTTCTGGGTGCCTGGGAGGACATGCTTACAGGTGTGACTATAATGTCATTAAACTCTGATTACAGAGTTTATTAATCCTCAACAGGTATCCTCTGTGGTGCTAAGTGCTTCATAATCATTACCTCTTCTAATTCTTATGAAATAATAGAGCAAGTATTTTTATGCTTCTTTTACTGAGGAGAAAACTGAGGTCAAAGGAGGACAAGAATGGAAGGTCCCACAGCAAATCAGTGCTGGGCTGGGTTTGTCCACAGGCAGTATGGCTCCAGAATGAATGCTCTTAGCCCAACTGAAAGAGGATAAACGAGAGAAAAGTAAACCCAAATTGTATGTGGTAAAGTGGGGTCAGACAACCTTAATAAAATATGATGAAAATAAATAATTAGCAGATGTGAAATGCTCTAAAGAAGATATCATTTTAAAGTACTTCCAAATAGATTATTCCTTTGATCCTAACACTTACCACAGGTAAAGGTGAGCCCCCAAACTGCAGCCACAAAGGGCCAAGTTTGCAGAAGATTGGCTTATGACTATTCATCAAGGACAGAGTCTGAATGCTCTCCTTGACCTTCTGAGTCCAAATCAAGATTCAACTTCACAACTTTGTAGCTACCTCAAAAGCATGGCTTTTAGGGTATACTTCATGCTGTAATTATTTTTGCCCATTTCTTCCCATATCTTTATAACCTCAAGTACTAAATTTTGAAAAATCTATTATGAGGACAGGAAATGAAGCCCTCAGCCATTTCTGGATATCCAAAGTCATGAGGTTCAGGCCTGGGGGAGGAATGGAACAAGGGTATTGCTTTGAACTCAGGAAGTGATGCTGATCGACCGGCCTGCAGGGTGCAGAAATCCCACTCCCAAAGGACTGTTGACACCCACCCTGCAAGCTGAATCACACTAGGCTGGGAACCACGCACAACACGTGAGAGAAATTCATCTCATAGGCACTCGTCTCAGGCCCAGGGAACAAAACACTCAGAGTAGGAAGATAAAAGAGCAGGACACTACCAAAAGTAAGCCTACACTCTTAACTGTGGGAATACAGGAATTCCTCCAATTCCTCCACCCTGGGGAAGGTATAGAGGAGGTGGTGAGCACTTCTGGGTGCCTGGGAGGACATGCTTACAGGTGTGACTATAATGTCATTAAACTCTGATTACAGAGTTTATTAATCCTCAACAGGTATCCTCTGTGGTCCTAAAAGCTGTGTGTTCTACTCTGCAACATGGGAAACCAGAGCATTTATAAGAAAAACATGAATATCTATGAAGGCCTGCGCACTGCAACTACTGAACGCCTATGCCACAGCTAGAGTCTGTGCACACAATGAAGGATCCCACACGCCACACTAAGATCCGACGCAGGCAAAGAAATCAATAAAATGTTCAAGAACAGATTGCCAAAGGGGATTAATCTTTGAATCTATACTAGCATCATTTCCTGACTATCTGCTAAGAATTGGTCAGCAACTAGACCTGATACAAGTGAAAATATCTGCAGTACTAGTTCAACCAGCTAAAAGGATAAGTTGAAGAGAAAAAAATAGTAAGAGGGCAAAAAGGGAGGAAGTACATCCATTCGGAAGGCTGTAATCTAAAGATGGACATCCCAAGTGTTGGTGAAGATACAGAAAAACTGGCACTCTCACACGTCACTGGTGAGAATGTGAAACGGCGCAGCTGCTTTAGGAAACAGCTTGATGAGGGGCTTCCCTGGTGGCTCAGTGGTAAAGAATCCACCTGCCAATGCAGGGGAGATGGGTTTAATTGCTGGTCTGAGAAGATCTCACATGCAGCAGAGCAACACAGCCCAAGTGCTGCAATTTATTGAGTCTGTGCTCTAAGGCCTGGAAGCCACAAGAGAAGTCACTGCAAAGAGAGGCTGGCACACAGCAACTAGAGTAGCCTTCACAGCAACGAAGACTCAGTACAACCATAAATAATAAATGTCCCTTAAAAATAAATAAATAAAATTGTTTTAAAAAGGAAAAGAAAACAGCTTGATAGTTTCTTAAAAAGTTAAAAATCCACTAACTACATGATAATTCTACTCCTAGGTATATGTACAAATAAATGAAAACATTTGGCAGCACAAAGCTGAGAAGTGAATATTCATAGCAGAACTATTAATAAAAACTGAAAAGTAAAAGCAATCCAAATATCCCACCAGGTAAGTGATAAATAAGCTGTATCTATGGACTGAAGGTCTATGTTCCCCCAAAATTCATATGCTGAAATCAAATCCCCAGCATGGTGGTGTTTGGAGGTGGGGCCTTGAAATGATTAGGTCATGAGAGTAGAACCCTCATGAATGGGATTAGTGACCATATAAAAGAGTTACAGAAGAGACCCCTTACCCCTTCTGACATATGAGGTGCAGTGAAAGACAGTTATCTGTGAACAAGGAAGTATACCCCAACCAGACACCAAATTTGCCAGTACCTTAATCTCGACTTCCCAGCTTCCAGAACTATAAGAAGTAAATTTCTCTTGTTTATAAACCACCCAGTCTGTGGTATTTTGCTATTTAACACAGTGACAATTGCTGTATTCATATAATGAAATACTACTAGGCATCATAAAGGAATGAACAATTGATACACATGCATAGATGATTCTCAAAAGTACCAAATCAACTGAAAGAAGCCAGACTCAAATGACCACATACGGTTAATTCCATCCACATGAAATTTCCAGAAAAGGCACAACTGTAGAGACAGCAAACCAGTGGTTGCCTGAGGCTGGGAATAGGAGCAGAAATCAGCTACAGACAAACAACGGAAATCTCTGAAAAGAAAGAAGTATTTTCAAATTTGGATTGTGATGATGATTATACAAATGCAGAAATTTACTAAAAATCATTGCATTTCCACTTACAATGAGTGAATTGTACAGTATGTAAATTATACCTCAATAAAGCTGTTGAAAGTAAAATAAATAAATGAAGATAAGTGAAGAACAGGAAGTATGGAGATGGTAAAAGTGTTCATGGAATAGGAGAAAAGAAATGCATACACTAATTCATGTAGAAGCCATGTACCACAGACCGTGGACACAGGCACAGTGCTTCCTTGTTTTCTGTGCTAATCCTTTGTGCTAGTATTTTAGGCAAATTGCACACTACAAGAATTTACAACATTTTCAAAATATTTGGTATGAACAACATAATTTCAAACACCTCAGGAAAACAGGTGTAGCAGAACATCACATAAATATCTGTCATTGCTTCTTCGTATGTTGCATTTCTCTGAGCATTTGGTTTCTTGATTTAAGTCATACATATTATATTACTTATGCAGCATATGAATTATGCCAATGTTTTATGCCATTTTCAGTAGCTTTCATTATCTATGGAGTCAAGTTGAATCATTCTGCTATATACCTGAAACTAACACAATACTGTAATTCAATTACAGTTCAATTTTTAAAAAGATAATGGTTATAATTCCCTGTGCTATACAATATACCCTTGTTGCTTATCTACCTTGTACATAGTAATTTTTACCCCTTAATCCCATACCCATAACACGCCTCTCCCTCTTTCTTTCTCCCCACTGGTAAGAAGTAAATTTCTCTTGTTTATAAACCACCCAGTCTGTGGTATTTTGCTATTTAACACAGTGACAATTGCTGTATTCATATAATGAAATACTACTAGGCATCATAAAGGAATGAACAATTGATACACATGCATAGATGATTCTCAAAAGTACCAAATCAACTGAAAGAAGCCAGACTCAAATGACCACATACGGTTAATTCCATCCACATGAAATTTCCAGAAAAGGCACAACTGTAGAGACAGCAAACCAGTGGTTGCCTGAGGCTGGGAATAGGAGCAGAAATCAGCTACAGACAAACAACGGAAATCTCTGAAAAGAAAGAAGTATTTTCAAATTTGGATTGTGATGATGATTATACAAATGCAGAAATTTACTAAAAATCATTGCATTTCCACTTACAATGAGTGAATTGTACAGTATGTAAATTATACCTCAATAAAGCTGTTGAAAGTAAAATAAATAAATGAAGATAAGTGAAGAACAGGAAGTATGGAGATGGTAAAAGTGTTCATGGAATAGGAGAAAAGAAATGCATACACTAATTCATGTAGAAGCCATGTACCACAGACCGTGGACACAGGCACAGTGCTTCCTTGTTTTCTGTGCTAATCCTTTGTGCTAGTATTTTAGGCAAATTGCACACTACAAGAATTTACAACATTTTCAAAATATTTGGTATGAACAACATAATTTCAAACACCTCAGGAAAACAGGTGTAGCAGAACATCACATAAATATCTGTCATTGCTTCTTCGTATGTTGCATTTCTCTGAGCATTTGGTTTCTTGATTTAAGTCATACATATTATATTACTTATGCAGCATATGAATTATGCCAATGTTTTATGCCATTTTCAGTAGCTTTCATTATCTATGGAGTCAAGTTGAATCATTCTGCTATATACCTGAAACTAACACAATACTGTAATTCAATTACAGTTCAATTTTTAAAAAGATAATGGTTATAATTCCCTGTGCTATACAATATACCCTTGTTGCTTATCTACCTTGTACATAGTAATTTTTACCCCTTAATCCCATACCCATAACACGCCTCTCCCTCTTTCTTTCTCCCCACTGGTAACCACTAGTTTGTTTTAGATTGAAGAATATCTCGGTGACTGATATTTGATACCAGTCATACTGGAAAATCTGTCATTTGCTGAAAATACAACACTATGCTCTACGTGCCATTGACCCAAAGACTTTCACAGAGAAATAAATTGCAAATGTAAATTCTTTTTAAAGGAAAGTAGAATAAACAGTTATTTCAAAAGCCTTTTTTAGGGACATCCCTGGTGGTCCAGTGTTTAAGAACCCACACTTCCACCACACCGGGCATGGGTTTGATCCCTGGTTAGGGAACTAAGCTCCCATATCCCATAAGGTGTGGCTAAAAAATAAGTAAAACTTTAGCGGGGGGGAAAGGCTTTTCAATGACAAGGCTAGGGGGGTCTTTGGAATTTCTGGCTAAATTCCAATGCACACCCACCTTGCATTCTGCAGGGATTCTGGCAGCTGAAGGTGTACCATAGGTTCTACGTGTGTCCACTCGTTCTGTGATTGCTTGATACTGATAGGAGAGGAGTCCTCAAGGTCAGCACCATTGACATTTTGGGTCACACTATTCTTTTTTGTATAGGATGTATAGCAGCATCTCTAGTCACTACCCAGCACATGTCAGTTAGTCATGCCCTCTCCCCAGTCTCCACTTGTGAACTGTGAAAAACAAATTTTTTTTTTTTTTAAAGATTTATTTATTTATTTATTTTGGGCGGGGGTCGGGTTGGGGAGGGAGGGGAGTGGGCGGGCCACTTCTATTGGTCTTTCATTTCTCTATTTTCATTCATCTTCATTCTTTGGCTCCTGTGAGCTTCCCATCGCGGTGGCCTCTGTTGACGGCTCTGGGCGCATGCACTCCAGAGCTCTGGCTCGGTAACTGGACACATCAGTCCAGCCGCTCCGCGGCACGTGGGATCTTCCCAGGCCAGGGCTCGAACCAGCGCCCCTTGCACTGCAAGGCAGTGTCCTTACCCACTGGACCACCAGGGGAAGCCCGAAAAACAAAACTGTTAACAGCCCCCATGGGACAGTCACCTCCAGCTAAAAAATTGCTAGAGGGAGTCCCCAGTCTGAACCTGTGGACCCCCAAATACTGCCATCATGGCTAAACTGCAATTAAAGAGGACCCAGCCAATACATTCCAGGGTTTCTTTAGAAAAGTGTGAGTCCAGAGCTAATCTTTACAAGTATTTAAAGAGTATAATCTTTAGAAGTATTTAAACATGTTGGGAGAGGACAGGATAACAAATCCTACAGCAGTTCCCTAATTATCATACCTTCCTTATGACACGTCTGAAATACTGGAATCTAGCTCTTATCAGGTCTCTAAATTACCCATGAACGCTCAAGCAGCAGAGGTACAAATATCTATAGCTGTGACTTTAAGAAGGACACAAGCGCCACATTTTAGCAAATGACAAATGTTCCAGTCTATCCTATATATGTTACTAGACGTTGTTCAATCTAGCTGAGGTTTTCTCTCTCTCTCTCTGTCTTTCGAGAAATCTGATCAAGAGGTGCAAATAGTTGAAAAAATAAAGGATTTGACAAAAGAAACATGTGAAACTGTGCAGCTTAGCAGACAAATGAAAGTCTCTCTCTCATGAGAGAAAATGGGCTTTTGTTTCCCTCATCCAAGCTTAATACACAGATATTTAAGAAAATCTGTCCCCAAATGGCCATTTCTTTCCTCACGACAAAGATCCAAAATATTTTTTGTTTGTGGGGAAAAAAAATACTCAACTAACAAAAAACAGTCATAGACATTTTGTGATTCTTTTTACAAAAAATAACTGAAGACATATAGTCTAATTCACTGCAGCTGAAATTTCATTTACTAACTAACCACACTAATGAGCAGCTGCCCAGGGATTTCTAATTGGATTTACTGTATTTCTGTCACTGACATTAATTTCCTTACTTCACGTTCTAGAAAAAGTTTGATGTTTTCTGAATTTGTTAAGTAAGAAAAATTCAAGAATTTCAACAGTTTTTAATGAATCCTAATTTTTTATACTCACTGCAGCTTGATAGCATAATATTCTGAAGGGAAAAAAACACAATGTTGACATTCCTATGCATGTTAAGGCTCATTTTTTCTTTTTTTTTTTTTTAGTTATTTTTGCAGGGGGTGGGGCGCAGGTTGGGGAGGGAGGTGGGCAGGTGGGTCACTTCTATTGGTCTTTCATTTTTCTATTTTTCATCCATCTTCGTTCTTTGGCCCCTGTTGGCCTCCCATCTGATGGCCTCTGTCGTTGCAGAGCACTGGCTCTGTGCACATGTGCTCCAGAGCTCCAGCTCAGTAATCAGACACATTGGTCCAGCTGCTCCGTGGCACATGGGATCTTCCCAGTCCAAGGATTGATCCAGCGCCCCTTGCACTGCAAGGCAGTGTCCTTCCCCACTGGACCACGAGGAAAGACCATTAAGGTTCATTTTATCAAGATGGATGGTAAGCTTGTATGTTTAACTGTTGGTCAATATACTATTTTTTGCTCTTTATGTATTTTCTGTATAGATCTGGAATAAGTCCATACAGTCATCAAGTCATATTCTCCAAATCAAAATTGCATTCAAAGGAATTTCAGAAGACTGGCTTCCAATTAGTTTTCTACTTGCTAATTCCACAATTGAAAATGAAATGTTGTTTTACTACAATTGTATTATAATTATATTACACTGAACTTCTTCAGCATGAAATTGAAAGGCGTACTCTTCAAATGAATCTTCTGTGCATCTTTGGTTACATGATTGAACAAATAAACTGCGAGCACTGCCTAGTTTATAAATACCAGATTTACAAAGAAACCATACATCTAAACGGCCACAGCTGCCCTACCCTCCATACCCAGGCCATGCACCATCCCCATTCTGGAAGCCATTGTGGAAAAGCTCAGATTTTTCAGGGGGAAAAAAAAAAATTGAAATCCTAAGCAGTAGGCATAAACAGACGACCCAGATAGAACCTTATGTGATGTCCACTCCCTTCTTGAAAGTATCTTCTAAAGGGTCTAAGGTTCCATACACCTCTTTATGACAGTGTCTAATATTCTTCAAATTACAAATCTCTTTGAATTAGCAAGCTTATTTAAAATGTAAATGACTCCCAGAGAGGTAATAATATTCTGAAGGGAAAAAAACACAATGTTGACATTCCTATGCATGTTAAGGCTCATTTTTTCTTTTTTTTTTTTTTAGTTATTTTTGCAGGGGGTGGGGCGCAGGTTGGGGAGGGAGGTGGGCAGGTGGGTCACTTCTATTGGTCTTTCATTTATCTATTTTTCATCCATCTTCGTTCTTTGGCCCATGTGGGCCTCCCATCGCGGTGGCCTCTGTCGTTGCAGAGCACTGGCTCTGTGCACATGTGCTCCAGAGCTCCAGCTCAGTAATCAGACACATTGGTCCAGCTGCTCCGTGGCACATGGGATCTTCCCAGTCCAAGGATTGATCCAGCGCCCCTTGCACTGCAAGGCAGTGTCCTTCCCCACTGGACCACGAGGAAAGACCATTAAGGTTCATTTTATCAAGATGGATGGTAAGCTTGTATGTTTAACTGTTGGTCAATATACTATTTTTTGCTCTTTATGTATTTTCTGTATAGATCTGGAATAAGTCCATACAGTCATCAAGTCATATTCTCCAAATCAAAATTGCATTCAAAGGAATTTCAGAAGACTGGCTTCCAATTAGTTTTCTACTTGCTAATTCCACAATTGAAAATGAAATGTTGTTTTACTACAATTGTATTATAATTATATTACACTGAACTTCTTCAGCATGAAATTGAAAGGCGTACTCTTCAAATGAATCTTCTGTGCATCTTTGGTTACATGATTGAACAAATAAACTGCGAGCACTGCCTAGTTTATAAATACCAGATTTACAAAGAAACCATACATCTAAACGGCCACAGCTGCCCTACCCTCCATACCCAGGCCATGCACCATCCCCATTCTGGAAGCCATTGTGGAAAAGCTCAGATTTTTCAGGGGGAAAAAAAAAAATTGAAATCCTAAGCAGTAGGCATAAACAGACGACCCAGATAGAACCTTATGTGATGTCCACTCCCTTCTTGAAAGTATCTTCTAAAGGGTCTAAGGTTCCATACACCTCTTTATGACAGTGTCTAATATTCTTCAAATTACAAATCTCTTTGAATTAGCAAGCTTATTTAAAATGTAAATGACTCCCAGAGAGGTAATTATATTCTTTAATTAATTAAGGCAGATTGCACTGCTCTTAATACCTAGCTAATGTTACCCAAAATGGATTCCCAGGCGGTTGTAGCAGCTGAGCAGCAGGAGAGGCACAAGGAGCAGCGGTTGGGAGGGCTGTGGATGTGGCAGCAGTAACACCGACTCTGGGTCAGTCTCTGTGCTAAGAGGTCTTAGCAGACAGCACACACCACTCAACACAATCTACCACCTCATTTCAGCGAGGTCATAAGCAGGGGTTCCCAAAGTGCTGTTTCTGGACCAGCCGTATCAGTGTCACCTGGGAATCATGTTTACACATGCAAGTTGTTACAAATGCGAGTTCTCAGGCCCCACCACAGATCTACTGACTCAGAAACTCTGGGTGTGGGCCCAGAAGTCTTTGTTTTAACAAACCCTACAGGCACATTCTGATGCATGCTGAAGTGTGAGAATCACTGGGGTACAGTTTGTAGAAAAAGGCCACACGCAAGCACACAAGCATGCATACACACACTAAATTAAGAGTTCTCAGTTTATTTCTAAAAGAATACAGAATCTAAGCAGAAAAGAGTTGGTTCCACAGAGCAGGGGCAGACTGCATATCTTGTAATTGACTTCCTAAGGCCCTGGAATCCCCAGTAGCAATTAACAATGTCTTGAAAGTCATATCCAAGGAGTTAACTCAGGTTGTATCACAGTTCACTATTTGAAAGGAACTCAAAAACCCTCTCTGTTACTAAGAAAAATGGTGGATGAGGCTTACCTTTCCTAGTTATTGGGATAAACTCAAACTGCATCCTAAAAGCGAGGAGGAAAAGCCAAGTCAACTGTCACAGGCTTACGTGTGTGATTCTCTGCCCCTAGGTGGGTGGAGTCCCAGAAACTCATTTCACCACAGTAGTCCTAATAGAATCCCAAGTTCACAAGTGCATAAGCTCAACTCAGAAAAGTTAACTGAGTAGCCCAAAAGCATGGACAGGAAATTGCAAAGTGTAGACTAGAGAAACTCAAGGTCATCCCGAAAGGCAAGCCCTAAACCACCCATGATTAAGTTGAGAAAGCGTAAGTAAGTAACTAGGAAACATAACGTATTTCACACAGAGAGTAGATTGTTGCCACAGCAACTATTTTAGGACAGAATGAGAAGGATACCCAGCAAGAGTTAGGGTGGGACCAAAACAATCTATCTGGTTCAAAATTCAACAAAGTCATCTCTGTACCCTGGGAAGGAAGAGGAGGTGCCTCATCTTTCTCTTTCTTCCACCATATGACCCTGCTTTCCAGCCCTGTCCTATTGGTGTAAGATTTCAAGTGTATGTAAATCCTAGAGCTTTAGAGGAGTGGGTGGAGATGAGAATCAACATTTAAAATGCATCTGGGAAGAATATATATATATATATTTTTTTTTTTTTAAAGATTTATTTATTTATTTATTTTTTTGGGCGGGGGTCGGGTTGGGGAGGGAGGGGAGAGGGCGGGCCACTTCTATTGGTCTTTCATTTCTCTATTTTCATCCGTCTTTGTTCTTTGGCTCCTGTGGGCCTCCCATCGCAGTGGCCTCTGTTGTCACAGAGCGCCGGCTCTGGGCGCATGCGCTCCAGAGCTCCGGCTCGGTGATTGGACACATTAGTCCAGCCGCTCCGCGGCACGTGGGATCTTCCCAGGCCAGGGATCGAACCGGCGCCCCTTGCACTGCAAGGCGGTGTCCTTATCCACTGGACCACCAGGGGAAGCCCGGAAGAATATATTTTTGACTTGCCACCAAACGAAAAAAACAAAGCTTTGGCAACACTCCATTCTGAGAGTGAGTTCTGCACATTTAATTGTTCATTAATCTTCTTTACATTTAGTTTCCACTTACACTGGCATTTCTCATGATTCTGCCTTGGTTCTTCCAGGGTGACCTCTCAGGTGAACTCTATGCTGCTGCAGGTGACTAACCTGTGAGTTTTACCTGCCTCCCGACCCTGCTGACTTCTGACTGTCTTCAGAGAATAGGAAGCTAAGACAGGAGATCAAAGAATGGGACGGATCTGAAGAGTGATTCCCTCCATACCTCTCTGCTGTGCCTGCTTGGCAGGAGCTGCCATCCTTTACCTACAGCCACAGCTGCTGGCAGACCACCTCTCTCCCACGGCTGTTGCTCCCATGGAGGACTGACGACAGTTCTCTCATCTTTTGACATAGGGGTGCTAACAGTTTTCCCTGTTTCCAGTCTCTGGGTACTTCAGCATCTCTTAGTGATTCCCTACATCTTGCCCACAACTTTGTATGTGGGTCCATCATTCAGCTGTTTCCAGAGTTAGCCATTTGTTTCCTGCTGAGATCCTGAGTGATGCAGACCACAATCACAATGGGTGTATAAGCATGATGCTTTCTACCAGATCCCTATTTGAACCTTCTTTCAATGCATCAGTTTGCATTGTGCTCCCAATTGCAAAAGTCATATCACTCCATAAAGATCATGTGACCAATTTATGTAAACACCTCATACAGTGAATCCTCAATAAATAGCAAATGACATTATTATCATCACCACTGCTGTCACTGCTAATTAATATTTATTACTAGAACTAAAGGCAATAGACTAATTTAGACTAAGACATTTTGAATTAACAAATATGAGCTCTTCAGTAACTACAGGGTCCAGCAATGAAACAGCCAGAATTATAAACAGAATTTATCAAGTACTTCCACGTCTGGGCTCTCGTACCATTTTCACAACAACCCTATGAGGATTGATGTATTCTCATCCTCTTTTCAGATGTGGAAACTCTGATTTAAAAGGCTTATGAGGACTTACCCAACAGCAGAGCTACTGAATGTTGAAGCCAGCATTGAAGTTGTGCTATAGGCCCAGGTTTACACAAAATCTGCCTAGAAGTCGCAGAAGGCAGCTGATGAAGGAGCACCATGGGGAGAGAAATGAGGGTCAAGTACCCTCATTCCCTCTGACGCAGCCTGCCCAACTAAGTCCCAGTTAGACGTGCTCTGGTTTTCCATGTTGTAAAATTATGCTGTGACAAGAAAAAGGAAAATAAAATAGAGGTAGGTTACTGCTCGAGATAGGAAGCTTAAAAAACAGGAGATCAAAGAATGGGACGGATCTGAAGAGTGATTCCTCCATACCTCTCTGCTGTGCCTGCTTGGCAGGAGCTGCCATCCTTTACCTACAGCCACAGCTGCTGGCAGACCACCTCTCTCCCACGGCTGTTGCTCCCATGGAGGACTGACGACAGTTCTCTCATCTTTTGACATAGGGGTGCTAACAGTTTTCCCTGTTTCCAGTCTCTGGGTACTTCAGCATCTCTTAGTGATTCCCTACATCTTGCCCACAACTTTGTATGTGGGTCCATCATTCAGCTGTTTCCAGAGTTAGCCATTTGTTTCCTGCTGAGATCCTGAGTGATGCAGACCACAATCACAATGGGTGTATAAGCATGATGCTTTCTACCAGATCCCTATTTGAACCTTCTTTCAATGCATCAGTTTGCATTGTGCTCCCAATTGCAAAAGTCATATCACTCCATAAAGATCATGTGACCAATTTATGTAAACACCTCATACAGTGAATCCTCAATAAATAGCAAATGACATTATTATCATCACCACTGCTGTCACTGCTAATTAATATTTATTACTAGAACTAAAGGCAATAGACTAATTTAGACTAAGACATTTTGAATTAACAAATATGAGCTCTTCAGTAACTACAGGGTCCAGCAATGAAACAGCCAGAATTATAAACAGAATTTATCAAGTACTTCCACGTCTGGGCTCTCGTACCATTTTCACAACAACCCTATGAGGATTGATGTATTCTCATCCTCTTTTCAGATGTGGAAACTCTGATTTAAAAGGCTTATGAGGACTTACCCAACAGCAGAGCTACTGAATGTTGAAGCCAGCATTGAAGTTGTGCTATAGGCCCAGGTTTACACAAAATCTGCCTAGAAGTCGCAGAAGGCAGCTGATGAAGGAGCACCATGGGGAGAGAAATGAGGGGTCAAGTACCCCTCATTCCCTCTGACGCAGCCTGCCCAACTAAGTCCCAGTTAGACGTGCTCTGGTTTTCCATGTTGTAAAATTATGCTGTGACAAGAAAAAGGAAAATAAAATAGAGGTAGGTTAGTGCTTCAATAGATTATCAAGTCTGTGATAACTTAAGCTAAAACACTGGAGGAGAAGTATATAATAGAGTCATGATGAAATACATACTTCTTAAATATTTGACCACTGCTGAGAGCCACCTGGGAAACAATGAGTAATCCATAGCAAACAACCCTGCAGAGTGAAGAGTGAGGGAGTGCATAAAACAGCAGTAAGTCATGGCCTCTTTTCATCTTAAATCTTTCAACACAATAATGGAAAAGAGCTTCATGGGTAATGATGCAAAATTGATTGACGGGATTGTCCTTTCTGTTAGCTTATCCTCTGTATCTGCATTTCCAAATATTATCAAGGGTCTCAGAAATTACAGTGCATATCATGAAATTCATGTTGTACAAAACCAAGAAGGGTGATAGCTTTAGTAAACACATAGTATGGGGTAGGGGGAAACTTGGTGCTCAGTCTAACATTTTATTTTGTTAATATAAATAATATGTTAACAAGTGAGCAAGTTGGATTTGATCCAAACCACTCTACTGTAAGTGCTTTGCTACAACTTACCAATGGTATCTACTTCTATAAATAACGTCCATAATTGGAATAGTTTTCTAGATATATCAGTTTATATCTTATGACATGTATCCTTTTAAAGATCTTTATCATTACAAGCATTTGAGAGGAATGTTTGAATTAGACTGTTAGGGAGTGGTGTCTGACCACCCCTCATGTGGGAGGAAAGATTTCAGAGTTCAAGACCTGAGCTGGGTCTTGAAGGATGTGTAGAACTGGGGCAAGTAGAAAAGAAAGGAATAAGGTATTACAGATTAGCTGAAGTGCTGGTGATGCAGACTTAGTCAACATAGAAACAGTGATTGAAAGTCAGAGTTCTCATTAATTAATAGACTCATAAGGTGAGAAATTCCAGCATTTTCTTCTTTCCTGGGTGAATTTATCTTTAGTGGCCACTTAGATGCCAAACAACATTTTCTTCTGGTTGGCAGAAACAGCAAGATACAGAGAAGAGAGGCCAGTGGAGATATGAAAGGATGTAAACTTTATTGACAAAGGGATTGGCCCCAGTGCCAACTTCCTGCCCCTTCCTGGCTGAATGACCAATGGGCAGTTCCACTAGTTATGTTACAAATGGACTGTAAAATGGGACTTATCCTCTCACACAAAGCTGTTGTGAAGATTAAACACAATGACATATATGAGTATATTTTATGAAGGTTAAACACTATATGAGGGACTTCTCTGGTAGTCCAGTGGATAAGACTCCACAGTTCCACTGTAGGGGCCCTCGTTTTATCCCTGGTTGGGGAACTGGATCCCCCATGCCACAATGAAGATCAACGATCCTGTGTGCCACAACTAAGAGCCAGCACAGCCAAATAAATAAAAATAAATATCAAAAAAAAAAAAACGTTTCTAAGTAAAACACTATGTGAATGTTAGTTACTCTTCCATGTGGGTGGAAAAGGGCATTACATTTCCTGGGAAAGTTTCTTTCAATGCTGAGAAAATGGACTCAAGAAGGGTGATAGCTTTAGTAAACACATAGTATGGGGTAGGGAAACTTGGTGCTCAGTCTAACATTTTATTTTGTTAATATAAATAATATGTTAACAAGTGAGCAAGTTGGATTTGATCCAAACCACTCTACTGTAAGTGCTTTGCTACAACTTACCAATGGTATCTACTTCTATAAATAACGTCCATAATTGGAATAGTTTTCTAGATATATCAGTTTATATCTTATGACATGTATCCTTTTAAAGATCTTTATCATTACAAGCATTTGAGAGGAATGTTTGAATTAGACTGTTAGGGAGTGGTGTCTGACCACCCCTCATGTGGGAGGAAAGATTTCAGAGTTCAAGACCTGAGCTGGGTCTTGAAGGATGTGTAGAACTGGGGCAAGTAGAAAAGAAAGGAATAAGGTATTACAGATTAGCTGAAGTGCTGGTGATGCAGACTTAGTCAACATAGAAACAGTGATTGAAAGTCAGAGTTCTCATTAATTAATAGACTCATAAGGTGAGAAATTCCAGCATTTTCTTCTTTCCTGGGTGAATTTATCTTTAGTGGCCACTTAGATGCCAAACAACATTTTCTTCTGGTTGGCAGAAACAGCAAGATACAGAGAAGAGAGGCCAGTGGAGATATGAAAGGATGTAAACTTTATTGACAAAGGGATTGGCCCCAGTGCCAACTTCCTGCCCCTTCCTGGCTGAATGACCAATGGGCAGTTCCACTAGTTATGTTACAAATGGACTGTAAAATGGGACTTATCCTCTCACACAAAGCTGTTGTGAAGATTAAACACAATGACATATATGAGTATATTTTATGAAGGTTAAACACTATATGAGGGACTTCTCTGGTAGTCCAGTGGATAAGACTCCACAGTTCCACTGTAGGGGCCCTCGTTTTATCCCTGGTTGGGGAACTGGATCCCCCATGCCACAATGAAGATCAACGATCCTGTGTGCCACAACTAAGAGCCAGCACAGCCAAATAAATAAAAATAAATATCAAAAAAAAAAAAACGTTTCTAAGTAAAACACTATGTGAATGTTAGTTACTCTTCCATGTGGGTGGAAAAGGGCATTACATTTCCTGGGAAAGTTTCTTTCAATGCTGAGAAAATGACTCAAGGAGTCTCTAAAACTTGAGATAAACAGGACAGACAATTAATGTAGTTAGCCAGAAGTTTTACAGGGAGAACAACAATAACAATTGCTGCTATGCATTAAGTACTCAGTATATGCTATTCACCTTATATTCCTAAAATATGACTCTAATCTCACAAGGTACTTATTATTAGTCTCATTTTACAATAAGGAAACAAATTCAGAGGAGTCACCTGACTTTCTAAAGGGCACACATAGAAAGTATTCAGCTAAGATTGAACCTGGGGATGTTTCCTTCAAATAAACCATTTCCTTTAAACATATGATAAAGACCAATATTGTAGTGAACATAAGAAAATAAGTAAGCAATACACAGGAGAAATAAATCTCCTAAGAACCATGCACTTTTATTAGTTGTCCTCCAGATACTTATAAAATAATAGTAATAACTGTGCCCATAATATTATGAGGACAGTAATAAACCATAATATTTTTAAACCCAAATGACCTTTTTGTCCAACCCAGTAGAAAAGCATATGAAAAAGAGGGCTTCCCTGGTAACTCAGTGGTAAAGAGTTCGCCTGTCAACGCAGGAGACATGAGTTTGATCCCTGATCCGGGAAGATCCCACACGCTACAGAGCAACTAAGCCCATGAGCCATAACTATTGAGCTTGCTGTGCTCTAGAGCCTCAGAGCTGCAACTGTTGAGTCCATGTGCCACAACTACTGAAGCCTGTGAGCACCAGAGCCTGAGTTCCAAAACAAAAAAAAAAAATCACCACAATAAGAAGCCTGCTCACTTAAACTAGAGAGTAGTCCCCACTTCCTACAACTAGAGAAGAAACTGTAGCAGCAGTGAAAACCCAGAATAGGCAAAAATAAAAATAAATTTTGAACAATTAAAAAAAAGAATATGAAAAAGAACAGATTATATACATATATAATAGAATCACTTTGCTGTATATAAGAAACTGCCACAACAGTGTAAATCAACTATGCTTCAATTTAAAAATATACATATATATATACATATATATATATATATATATATATATATACATATATTTAAAATGAGGATATAACTTCATGGTCAGTACTGTACTAGGTTCTTCATACACACTGTTATTCAATCTTCAAGAGCCTTATGAAGAAGATATTATCAGTGCCACTTTGCAGATTAGGCAATAGGCCTACAAAGATTAAGAAGCTTCTTCAAGGGCTTTGAACTACCAGGCAGAGGTGCCAGGATTTGAAACTGGTATGCCTTACTCTAAATACTGTGCTACTTCTACTACTCTACATTGCCTCTCTTGAAGGCTCTACCAAACCTTCTTATGCTTGCATAGAAACATCAAAGTTAGAGGTAGACTAAGATGGCCATCAGCCTCTTCCAGAATCCAAACTGCTCCAGACTCCACACATTTCTCCTCTGGTCATCAGCATTTCTAATCTGGAAGATCTTCTGCCTCTCTGTTTCACCTACCAAGATCCTTCAAGTTCAGATCTCATTTCTCTGAACAGCCTACTTCACCCACTCTTGGTCAAATTGATGTTTTTATCCTTGACCTACCAAATATTTCCTAGCTACATACTTTAGCACTTAGTCATGTACTATGACATAGTCTTTGTACCCATTACATGATAAAGTAGCAAGATATAGTGGAGTTCTAGCCTGAATTGACCACTTCCTAGAACTGTGACCTCAAGTAATTCACTTAACCTCTCTAAGCCTCAGTTTTCTCATCTTTAAGTAAGTATTCTCTAAAGTTCACTCTAATTTTAAAAATACTGTTTCCATGGCTATATGTCTTTACTGCTTAAGAAAAAGGCAACTTCCTTGTATTTTTGCTTTTTCCTATAACATCAGACAGAAAGTCCTGAATACTTATCAGTAGTTTAAAGTGAAAAATAAAATAAAAAGTAACATCTAATAGCACAAAGGATAGAGTATGTAAGAAAACTAATGTAAACATTGTAGTTCTATATAAACAATTGGCAAAATAGGATAAAATTATTTTATCCATAATGAAAAATAAACTGAAAATGACTGACATTATAAATAACCCCTAAATCAACCATTTTCAACAGACAAGGCAAAAAAGAACTACTAACAGACTTCATAGGGAAAAATATAACCATGTATTTTGGTCATATGTTTATTATCCAAGTATGTGCATATCTCACAGATGAGAACCCACCTTTGTTATCTGTGGTGTAAGAAAACCAAGTTGTTCCAGAAAAATACCAAGGGCTTACACTTTTAACATTCAAACAAAACTGAGGCAGTACATTAACATATAATTTTCTTCCCATCTGGCTTCTATGTCAATGTCTTCATAGCAAATGATGACTGAAATTGTATAAAAAAGAAGGAAAATTGTACACTTTAAACTTGTACAATCTTATATGTATATTATATCTCAATCAAAAAATTTTTTTCAAGAATGAAAGAGTGTGTAAGGAATCAGAATCCAAGTCTTATTTCAAATAAAGCTCCAATTTCCGGTGCTGGTTCTCAAAAAGGAACCTAAAATTGTATTCATCTACTCTCTAGGTTATTTCTAAAATTGTTCATGAGTACTGGTCTTCCATTTTATTCTTTCAGGTCAACAATCACTTACATCTTAAATCTCATATGGTTCCCTGTAAGTGATTAGGATATAGCTCTTGGTCAAATTGATGTTTTTATCCTTGACCTACCAAATATTTCCTAGCTACATACTTTAGCACTTAGTCATGTACTATGACATAGTCTTTGTACCCATTACATGATAAAGTAGCAAGATATAGTGGAGTTCTAGCCTGAATTGACCACTTCCTAGAACTGTGACCTCAAGTAATTCACTTAACCTCTCTAAGCCTCAGTTTTCTCATCTTTAAGTAAGTATTCTCTAAAGTTCACTCTAATTTTAAAAATACTGTTTCCATGGCTATATGTCTTTACTGCTTAAGAAAAAGGCAACTTCCTTGTATTTTTGCTTTTTCCTATAACATCAGACAGAAAGTCCTGAATACTTATCAGTAGTTTAAAGTGAAAAATAAAATAAAAAGTAACATCTAATAGCACAAAGGATAGAGTATGTAAGAAAACTAATGTAAACATTGTAGTTCTATATAAACAATTGGCAAAATAGGATAAAATTATTTTATCCATAATGAAAAATAAACTGAAAATGACTGACATTATAAATAACCCCTAAATCAACCATTTTCAACAGACAAGGCAAAAAAGAACTACTAACAGACTTCATAGGGAAAAATATAACCATGTATTTTGGTCATATGTTTATTATCCAAGTATGTGCATATCTCACAGATGAGAACCCACCTTTGTTATCTGTGGTGTAAGAAAACCAAGTTGTTCCAGAAAAATACCAAGGGCTTACACTTTTAACATTCAAACAAAACTGAGGCAGTACATTAACATATAATTTTCTTCCCATCTGGCTTCTATGTCAATGTCTTCATAGCAAATGATGACTGAAATTGTATAAAAAAGAAGGAAAATTGTACACTTTAAACTTGTACAATCTTATATGTATATTATATCTCAATCAAAAAATTTTTTTCAAGAATGAAAGAGTGTGTAAGGAATCAGAATCCAAGTCTTATTTCAAATAAAGCTCCAATTTCCGGTGCTGGTTCTCAAAAAGGAACCTAAAATTGTATTCATCTACTCTCTAGGTTATTTCTAAAATTGTTCATGAGTACTGGTCTTCCATTTTATTCTTTCAGGTCAACAATCACTTACATCTTAAATCTCATATGGTCAGTGCCATGTAAGTGATTAGGGATAATAGCTATATTGATTAAAAAAAAAAATTTACTGAGGAATTAGACTCTGAAGCATTCAGGTAAAAACTGACACATTGTAACTACCTGAAAATTATGTTTTATTTGTTTGTATCCATTATCTAGTACGAGTGTCAAAAAAATAAAGAAATGGAAGCTAGCAGAAACAATAAAACTTTAAGAGAGTTTCTACCTTTATTTATTTATTTATTTTTGGCCTTTAAGTAATCATTTATTTTTCATCAATCTTTATTCTTTGGCATGTGCCAACCTCCCATCACAGTGGCCTCTCTCATTGCAGAGCACTGGCTCTGGGTGCAAGTGCTCCAGAGCACTGGCTGTTAACTGGATACACTGGTCCAGTCGCTCCTTGGCATGTGGGATATTCCCAGGCCAGGGATCAAACCAGTGTCCTTTGCACTGCAAGGCACATTCTCTACCCACTGGACCACCAGGGAAACCCCTCTACATTTATTTATATCCATTAAAAACTGTTTTCACAATGACTGTAAATTTTATAAAGGATTTGCTACAGAGTTTACCATCTTAATTTATAACACCAATAGATTAAAGTTTAATATTAATAGTAATCCCCTAGTGGTTAAGACTCCATATCTCCAGTGCAGGGTTCAGTTCCTGACTGGGAATCCCACATACCACATGAACTAAAGATAATTAAATTTTTAAAAATACTAATAATCTTTAAATTTTTAAAAAAGATCTACCTAAATAGATCTTTAAACATTGACCCTTATGAAAATATCTTTATATTGTGAAAGCATCTACATGCTATTTATTTTATTGAAATATGATTCACATACCATGAAATTCATCATTTTAAAGTGTACCATTCACTGGTTTTAGCATATTCACAAAGTTGTACAATCCTGCGGTCCCCCAAGAAATAAATCACCTGGACCCACTGAATGTGATCTTAAGATTGTAGTTAATTTAATTATGGATGTGGTTAAGGATCTCAAGATGAAATTATCCTGGATTATCCTGGTGGCTCTAAATTCAACAACAACTGTTCCTTTAAGAAGACATAAAGGAGTTATTGGCCTTGTTCTCCGTCTCTCTGTTTTGCAGTTTGCAGGCATCATCCTGCTCTCTTCAGCCTCTAGCCCACCATCTCCTTGAGACCTAACACCATGCCTTCAATTAAGGTGCAGAGTTCTGATGGAGAGATATTCGAAGTTGATGTTGAAACTGCAAAACAATCTGCAACTATCAAGACCATGTTGGAAGGGGGTATGTTTCAGGGCCCTCGATGGATACAAAAATTCATGGATATTCAAAGGTCACATGACTTGGATATGAATGATGAAGGAGATGATGATCCAGTCCCCTTGCCAAATGCTAATGCAGCAATGGTCATTCAGTGGTGCACCCACCACAAGGATGATCCTCCTTCTGAGAATGATGAGAACAAAGAAAAGCGAACTGATGATATCCCTGTTTGGGATCAAGAATTCCTGAAAGTTGACCAAGGAACACTTTTTGAGCTTATATTGGCAGCTAACTACTTGGACATCATAGGTCATAGGTGCGCTTGATGTTACCTGCAAGACCGTTGCCAATATGATCAAGGCGAAAACTCCTGAGGAGATTCAAGACTTTCAATATCAAAAATGATTTTACTGAAGAAGAGGAAGTCCAGGTACACAAAGAGAACCAGTGGTGTGAGGAGAAGTGAAATTTTGTGTGTGACACTGGAACACTATACGGATTATTCCAAATACTAGTTGCACTGCTTTGTTTATAATTGTTAATATTAGAGAAACAGTCGACAAATGCAGCAGCAAGTCAGTTGTCCTCATTGCATGCATGGTTTCAGTACAGATTCCAGACTTATAGCTCAGTTTCTTTTAGTATGATCAAAAGTTTTCTTTTCTTTGTTTTGAATAAAATTGAACTGTGGGTTCCCTATAGAAAGTGGAATTTTGGGTTTTCCCATTTTGCAAAGCAATTTCTGCCTAGTTTATTGTCCAGTTAATTTTAGGTTAGTGGCTTTTTTAAACTGGCATTGTAAATAAAGCAACTTGCAAAAAACTTTCTGAAATAGAAAAAAAAAAAAAGCACAAAGGAGAAGAAACACATAGCATAAGGTGACATTAAGATGGAGGCAGAACTACTCACAATAGTCAAGACCAAATGTCCACCGACAAATGAATGAACAGATAAAGAAGATGTGATAAATATATACAAGAGAACCGTATTTAGCAATGAAACAGAACAAAATAATGCCATGTACAGCAACATGGATGCAACTAGAGATTATCTCCTTAAGTGAAGTACATTATCATACTAAGTAAAGTAAGTCAGAAAGAGAAAGATAAATACTATATGAGAACACTTACACGTGGAATCTAAAATATAACATAAATGAACCTATCTATGAAACAGAAATAGAATCACAGAGAATAGGCTGGAAGTTTAGGATTAGCAGATATAAACGGGTACATATAAAATGCATAAACAAGGTCCTACTGTATAATACAGGGAATTATATTCCATATCCTGTGATAAACCATAATGGACAAGACTATGAAAAAGAGCATGTATACATATATATATGTGTGTGTAAGTGGGTCATTTTGCTATATAGTAGTAATTACCTGAACAAAATAAATCAGCTGTATTTCAATGTTTTAATTGTTTGGAATGTTCACAAGCCAAGGAATGCTGAGAATTTCCAGCAGCTTTTAAAAAGAGAGAAGGGGCTGTGAATGGATTCTTCCTCAGAGCCTCCACGGAAAGAACCAACACTGCTGACATATTGATTTCAGAGTTCTCACCTCCAGAAACATGAGGCAATAAATTCCTGTTGTTTTAAACCACCAAGTTTATGATGATTTGCCTCACAGTCCTAGAAAACTAACACAAATCCTCACCACTGTCCAATTCCAGAGTATTTTCGTCACTCCTCAAACAGACCATTAGCAGTCCTTCCCATCCCCTGCACCCAGCAACCACTAATCTACTCTGTGTCTCTGTGTATCTATTCTGAATATTTAATACAAATAGAACTATACAATAAGTGGCCTTTTGCAAAGCAATTTCTGCCTAGTTTATTGTCCAGTTAATTTTAGGTTAGTGGCTTTTTTAAACTGGCATTGTAAATAAAGCAACTTGCAAAAAACTTTCTGAAATAGAAAAAAAAAAAAAGCACAAAGGAGAAGAAACACATAGCATAAGGTGACATTAAGATGGAGGCAGAACTACTCACAATAGTCAAGACCAAATGTCCACCGACAAATGAATGAACAGATAAAGAAGATGTGATAAATATATACAAGAGAACCGTATTTAGCAATGAAACAGAACAAAATAATGCCATGTACAGCAACATGGATGCAACTAGAGATTATCTCCTTAAGTGAAGTACATTATCATACTAAGTAAAGTAAGTCAGAAAGAGAAAGATAAATACTATATGAGAACACTTACACGTGGAATCTAAAATATAACATAAATGAACCTATCTATGAAACAGAAATAGAATCACAGAGAATAGGCTGGAAGTTTAGGATTAGCAGATATAAACGGGTACATATAAAATGCATAAACAAGGTCCTACTGTATAATACAGGGAATTATATTCCATATCCTGTGATAAACCATAATGGACAAGACTATGAAAAAGAGCATGTATACATATATATATGTGTGTGTAAGTGGGTCATTTTGCTATATAGTAGTAATTACCTGAACAAAATAAATCAGCTGTATTTCAATGTTTTAATTGTTTGGAATGTTCACAAGCCAAGGAATGCTGAGAATTTCCAGCAGCTTTTAAAAAGAGAGAAGGGGCTGTGAATGGATTCTTCCTCAGAGCCTCCACGGAAAGAACCAACACTGCTGACATATTGATTTCAGAGTTCTCACCTCCAGAAACATGAGGCAATAAATTCCTGTTGTTTTAAACCACCAAGTTTATGATGATTTGCCTCACAGTCCTAGAAAACTAACACAAATCCTCACCACTGTCCAATTCCAGAGTATTTTCGTCACTCCTCAAACAGACCATTAGCAGTCCTTCCCATCCCCTGCACCCAGCAACCACTAATCTACTCTGTGTCTCTGTGTATCTATTCTGAATATTTAATACAAATAGAACTATACAATAAGTGGCCTTTTGTTCCTGGTCTTATCCATGTAGTATGGGTTGTAGTATTTATCATTATTTCATTACTTTTTATTGGCTGAATGACATTCTATTAATGGAATACACTGTATTTTGCTATTTATGTTGTAACAATATTTGACATTTATGTTGTTTTGACTTTTTGGCTACTATGAATAATGCTGCAATGATGATGCACATGCAGGTTTTGAGTGGACATGTTCTCAGTTTTCTGTATTGTATCATAGACACAATTCTCTTGGGTATAAACATATCCATTTCATCTTGGTTATATTATGTGTTGTCATATAATTTTTCCTTATGATCCTTTTATTCCTTTTAATATTTGTCAATTTTGATTAGTGAAATAATCAACTTTCAGTTTTGTTGATTTTTCCCTATTATTTTTCTTTCTTTAACTCATTATTTCCACTCTAATCTTTATTATTTCCTTTCTTATTCTTCTTTTGGATTTAATTTGCTCTTCTTTATCTAGTTTCTTAAGGTAAAAAGTTGGATTATTTCTTTGAGATCTTTCTTCTTTGTTAATATAAGCATTTATAGCTACAAATTTCTAAGCACTGCTTCAGCTGCACTCTATAAGTCTTGTGTTTTCATTTTCATTCATATCAAAGTATTCTCTAATTTCTCTTGTGATTTCTCCTTTCACCCATTGAATATTTCGAACTGTGTTGTTTGACTTCCACATATTTATGAATGTAAAACTTTCTTTTATTAGTTATTTCTAATTTTATTCCACATAATTAGAGAACATACAATTTTAGTCCTTTTAAATTTATTGACATTTGTTTTATGGCCAAACTTATGGTCTAGAGAATGTTCCATATGCACTTGAGAAAAATAAGTATTCCACTTTTGGGTGTGGAGTGTTCTGTGCTGTTTGGTCTGGATGATTGATCATGTTGTTCAAGTCTTCTTCTATTTCCTTGTTGGTCTTCTACTTTGCAATTCATTAGTGTTGTTAAACCGTCTATTTCTTCCTTTAATTCTATCACATTTTTCTTCATTTGGCATCTCCAATGTAAGTGCATGTATGTTTCTACGATTTCCTTTATTTTTTTTGATGGGTTGACTCTTTCATCACTAAATAGTGATTTTCTTTGTATCTAGCAACAATTTTTCTTATATTTTGTCTGCTCTTAAGTGTAGCTACTCTAGCTTTCTTTTAGCTGCTCTTTGCATAATATATTCTTCTATCCTTTCACTTTCAATTTATTTGTGTTTTTGAATTTGAAGTGTCTTTTATAGACAACACATAATTGGATCCTGTCTTTTATCCATTTTGGCCAATCTCTGTATTTTAATCCTTTATAGTTAATTAACAATAAAACAGGATTTATATCTGCCCTTTTGTTACGTTTATCTATGTCTGATGTATTTTTTGTTCCTCTATTTATCCATTTCTGCTACCTTCTGTGTTAAACATTTTCTTTGTTTTTCAAAGCTACCTTAGAACTGGGAAAAGAAAGATGAAAATAGAGCATGTTAAAATACTACAGAGTTTAAAGTTCTTAACAAGATTCAGCTGTTTTTCTTGAATACTCCTTGAACTGTTGCAAAACTTTGACTAATATCAAGAGTTTTGAAAACACTGATTTTGACAGTTTTTGCCAGCATTCCCACTGTTCCTGGGGAGAATAGATTTTCAGAGGTCTCTGACATTCTCGCTGATATCACCTGTTATCTTTTACGATAGCCTCATATAGAGACAAACAGAACATAATAACTATTATTACTACTACTCCCATTCACTTACAGATGAGGAAAGTAGGTATCTACATTTTCTTTCACTGTTCTAACCAATTTCCAGAAACTTAGTGGCTTAACACAACACAAATTTATTCTTTCACAGTTCTACAGATAGAGGTCTCACCAAGCTAATATCAAGATGTTGGCAGGCTAATTCTGAAGTCTTTAAGAAAAAAGCCATTTCACTGCTCATTCAGGTTGTTCCCTGTTTCCTCGCTGGCTGTCAGCTGAGGGATGATGCCAGCTTCTACAGGTCCCTGCATTCCTTGGTTTGTAGTCAGCTTCCATCTTCTAAGCCAGCAATTATGGGTCAAATCCCTTTCAAACTTCAAGTCTCTTATGCATTTTCTTCTGTCCTCAGATGTCTCTAATACACCATCTGCCTTCCTTTTCCACTTTTTTTTTTTAATATTTTTTCTTTCTCCCCATCATGCCTTTTTTATTTATATTTATTTTCACTGATCTTTTTATTCTTTGGCATGTGTGGGCCTCCCATTGCAGTGGCCTCTCGTTGCAGAGCACCAGCTTTGGGTGCATGCAATCCAGAGCACTGGTTTGTAACTGGACACACTGGTCCAGCTGCTCCATGGCATGTGGGATCTTCCCAGGCCAGGGATCAAACTGGTGCCCCTTGCAGTGCAAGGCAGGCTCTTTACCTACTGGACCACCAGGAAAGCCCCGCTTTTCCACTTTTAAGAACACTTACATCCAGGATACTCTCCCTATTTTAAGATTTCTTATCTTCATTCTATCTGCAAATTTCCTTTTTTATGTATCATAATGCATTACATGCTCCAGGGATTAGGACCTGGACACTTAGCTAGGAGTGAAGAGAGGGACATTACTCTGCACCATATTAGAGCTCACACAGCTTATATGACAAAGCTATCAGGAGCAAAACTGGCCTAAAATAAAGACCTTCTAACTCCTCCTTCAGTGCTCTTTTCACCACATCTCTGATGTACAGTGACACAATGGTCTATTACAAACTGCTTACATATAATACAAGAATGTCTTTAGAGACACTCTGGCCAAGCTGATTATTCTAGATTTTTGTTTATTATTAGAACCAAAAAAAATAATCTATTATTACTAAATTTGAAGGAAAGTAGGTATCTACATTTTCTTTCACTGTTCTAACCAATTTCCAGAAACTTAGTGGCTTAACACAACACAAATTTATTCTTTCACAGTTCTACAGATAGAGGTCTCACCAAGCTAATATCAAGATGTTGGCAGGCTAATTCTGAAGTCTTTAAGAAAAAAGCCATTTCACTGCTCATTCAGGTTGTTCCCTGTTTCCTCGCTGGCTGTCAGCTGAGGGATGATGCCAGCTTCTACAGGTCCCTGCATTCCTTGGTTTGTAGTCAGCTTCCATCTTCTAAGCCAGCAATTATGGGTCAAATCCCTTTCAAACTTCAAGTCTCTTATGCATTTTCTTCTGTCCTCAGATGTCTCTAATACACCATCTGCCTTCCTTTTCCACTTTTTTTTTTTAATATTTTTTCTTTCTCCCCATCATGCCTTTTTTATTTATATTTATTTTCACTGATCTTTTTATTCTTTGGCATGTGTGGGCCTCCCATTGCAGTGGCCTCTCGTTGCAGAGCACCAGCTTTGGGTGCATGCAATCCAGAGCACTGGTTTGTAACTGGACACACTGGTCCAGCTGCTCCATGGCATGTGGGATCTTCCCAGGCCAGGGATCAAACTGGTGCCCCTTGCAGTGCAAGGCAGGCTCTTTACCTACTGGACCACCAGGAAAGCCCCGCTTTTCCACTTTTAAGAACACTTACATCCAGGATACTCTCCCTATTTTAAGATTTCTTATCTTCATTCTATCTGCAAATTTCCTTTTTTATGTATCATAATGCATTACATGCTCCAGGGATTAGGACCTGGACACTTAGCTAGGAGTGAAGAGAGGGACATTACTCTGCGTACCATATTAGAGCTCACACAGCTTATATGACAAAGCTATCAGGAGCAAAACTGGCCTAAAATAAAGACCTTCTAACTCCTCCTTCAGTGCTCTTTTCACCACATCTCTGATGTACAGTGACACAATGGTCTATTACAAACTGCTTACATATAATACAAGAATGTCTTTAGAGACACTCTGGCCAATCTGATTATTCTGAGTCTATTTTTGTTTTTATGTATATGGTAGGTTAGTTACATTTCTTGACCTTAGAAAAGTGGCATTCTGTAGAAGACATGGTATGCATCCTATCGTAGTCTCTCTTCTCATTACCCATGCTATATGCTTTAGAAGTTCCCCCTAAGACTTCATGGGTCCTTCTGTTGTGTTGGTTGACTATATGGACCATCTGGAGGGCTTAGCTAGCCCTTAGTCAGGTTGGTTGCCAGGCCCTGCCTTGTTCAGATGCTACTGAGGGCTGTTTAGCAGGGTCTGATCAAGGATTAACTGGCTGTGGAATTCTAGAGGACAGAGGGTGGGCTGGCCCAGAGTTAGGGTGCCAAAGACCCAGTGGCAATCAAGCAAGATCCTAGAGTTAGGGACAAACTGCTGGTAGGCACAACTCGGTCTGGAGTCTGGCTTCAGGGGTCAGACTCATTGGTGGCAGTGTTGAGGGCAGAGGAGTTGTGATTCCTGACACAGCTGGTTAGGGAGTCTTCAGTATCTCAAAGGTTGGGTTTGCCTATTAGAGGGCAAGGTCAGGGCTCAGATGGTCCTAGGGTGGAGTCTGGGCTACATTTTAGGATCAGAGTTTTCTTGTGTCTGGTGTGTGCCCTCTGGTGGGCAAGGCAGTGTCTCTAGGTGACTGTGGGCTCTTCTTTTTTTGGTTGTTTGTTTGGTCACATTGTAAGACATGTGGGATCTTAGTTCCCCAACCAGGGACTGAACCAGTGCCTCCTACAATGGAAGTGGGGAGTCCTAACCACTGGACTTCCAGGGAATTCACCTGGGTTCTTTAGTCTTCAGGCAGCTTGGATGGGTGGGGTGCTGATGAGTGGGGTCTACCATATATAATTTTATATTTTGAGCATATGCATGCCCATGTGCTAAGTCTCTTCAATTGTGTCCTACTCTTTGTGATCCCTATGGACTGTAGCGTGCTAGGCTCCTCTGTTCATAAGATTCTCCAGACGTGAATGCTGGAGTGGGTTGCTGTGCCCTCCCCCAGGGGATTTTCCTGATCTAGGGATCAAACCTACATCTCTTAAGTTTCCTGCACTAGCAGGTGAGTTCTTTTACCACTAGCACCACCCTGGGACGCTTGCAATGTTCCCAGGCAATGCAAAGTTTGGCCTGAGGGGTCCCAGCATTGGTGCCTAGAGGCTGTTGGCTGGGCCAGGTCTTAGCACTAATGAGCTAGAGCAGAGGTCCCCAGCACCAGGGACCTGTAATGTGCCGGCCAAACCAATCAATCCTAAAGGAAATCAATCCTAAAGAGTCATTGGAAGAACTAATGCTAAACCTGAAGCTTCAATACTATGGCCACCTGATGGAAAGAACTAACTTGGAAAAGATCCAGATGATGGGAAAGATTGCAGGCAAAGGTGAAAGGGGGTGACAGGAGATGGTTAAATAGCATCACCGACTCAATAGACATGAATTTGAGCAAACTCCGGGACACAGTGAAGGACAGGGAGCCTGGCATGCTGCACTCCACGGGGTCACAGCCAGGCACAGCTTAGCAACTGAACAATAACTGGTAATGGGAGTGATGGGGAGCGATGCGGAGCGATGAGGAGTGGCAGATGAAGTTTCATTCACTTACCTGCTGCTCACCTCCTGCCGTGTGGCCCAGAAGGGACCCAAGGCCTGGAGGTGGAGGATCCCCTGAGCTAGACAGAAGGTCCTGTTCACATCAGCATCAGCTTCTTCACGGTAGCCAAAGCTCCCAAATAGGCTACCGCCAGTGTGTATGTCCCCAGGGCGAGACAGCTGCCCTGCCTCTTCAGGAAACTCTCCAAGACCAGCAAGCAGGTCTGGCCCAGGCTCCTATTAAGTTACCGCCCTGGTTCCCGGAGCCTGGGAGATTTTGTATGCACCCTTTAAAGGGAAGTTTTATTTCCCTCAGTCCTGTGGGGCTCCTGTAATTAAGCCTCCCTAGCTTTCAAAGCCAAATGCTGCGGGTCTTATCTTTCCGATGCTGGAACCCTGGGCTGAGGAGCCTGACATGGGGTCAGAACTCCTTTACTCTTTGTGATCCCTATGGACTGTAGCGTGCTAGGCTCCTCTGTTCATAAGATTCTCCAGACGTGAATGCTGGAGTGGGTTGCTGTGCCCTCCCCCAGGGGATTTTCCTGATCTAGGGATCAAACCTACATCTCTTAAGTTTCCTGCACTAGCAGGTGAGTTCTTTTACCACTAGCACCACCCTGGGACGCTTGCAATGTTCCCAGGCAATGCAAAGTTTGGCCTGAGGGGTCCCAGCATTGGTGCCTAGAGGCTGTTGGCTGGGCCAGGTCTTAGCACTAATGAGCTAGAGCAGAGGTCCCCAGCACCAGGGACCTGTAATGTGCCGGCCAAACCAATCAATCCTAAAGGAAATCAATCCTAAAGAGTCATTGGAAGAACTAATGCTAAACCTGAAGCTTCAATACTATGGCCACCTGATGGAAAGAACTAACTTGGAAAAGATCCAGATGATGGGAAAGATTGCAGGCAAAGGTGAAAGGGGGTGACAGGAGATGGTTAAATAGCATCACCGACTCAATAGACATGAATTTGAGCAAACTCCGGGACACAGTGAAGGACAGGGAGCCTGGCATGCTGCACTCCACGGGGTCACAGCCAGGCACAGCTTAGCAACTGAACAATAACTGGTAATGGGAGTGATGGGGAGCGATGCGGAGCGATGAGGAGTGGCAGATGAAGTTTCATTCACTTACCTGCTGCTCACCTCCTGCCGTGTGGCCCAGAAGGGACCCAAGGCCTGGAGGTGGAGGATCCCCTGAGCTAGACAGAAGGTCCTGTTCACATCAGCATCAGCTTCTTCACGGTAGCCAAAGCTCCCAAATAGGCTACCGCCAGTGTGTATGTCCCCAGGGCGAGACAGCTGCCCTGCCTCTTCAGGAAACTCTCCAAGACCAGCAAGCAGGTCTGGCCCAGGCTCCTATTAAGTTACCGCCCTGGTTCCCGGAGCCTGGGAGATTTTGTATGCACCCTTTAAAGGGGAAGTTTTTATTTCCCTCAGTCCTGTGGGGCTCCTGTAATTAAGCCTCCCCTAGCTTTCAAAGCCAAATGCTGCGGGGTCTTATCTTTCCGATGCTGGAACCCTGGGCTGAGGAGCCTGACATGGGGTCAGAACTCTCGCTCCAGTGGGAGAACCTTTGAAATACAATTATTCTCCAGTTTGTGTGTCACCACAGGGTGTGGGGGAGGGGCGTCGTACGACTTGAACTTATTCCAAGTCTGCCCTCCTTACCTGTCTCATTGTGGTTCCTTCTTTATGTATTTAGTTATAGGAGGCATTTTCTGGTAGGTTCCAGTTTTCTTTCACCGATCATTTTTCTGAAGATAGTTGTCATTTTCATGTGCTCCTGAGAGTACGCGAGTTGAGGGACTTTGGGCTCTGCCATCTTGGGCACTCGCGCCAGGGCCTCGGTGAGAGCGGCTCCTGACGGAGCACGAGTAGGCAGCTGCGCAGACGCAGCAGAGGCGCCAGCTAACCCAGCCAGCCCCGCCCGCGAGCCCTCCCCTCACGCCTGCGCTGTCTGGACAGCGTGCGACGACCTGCGGCCTCCGCTTGCCGCTTCTCTCAATCTGTGTCTAGAACCATCGAGTGTTACAGCTCTAAAGCATCTCTGCATACAGCTCTGGCATATCCCAGGTGAAGGAAATAAAACTAAAGGAAATTAAGATCCCAGCCTTAGTTTCTAATTTCCCAGATGGCACTAGTGGTAAAGAACCCGCCAGCCAGAACAAGCTACATACAAAACTCCGGTTTGAGCCCTGGGCCAGGAAGATCCCCTGAAAGAGGACGAGGCAACCCACTCCAGTATTCTTGCCTGGAGCATCCCCGTGGACAGAGGAGCCTGGAGGGCTACAGTCTACGAGGTGGCAAAGAGGCAGAAAGGACTGAAGCAACACAACGGCAGCAGCATCCAGTTTTGTCATTTCACAGATGAAGAAAATAAGGCCAAAGAAAATTAAGATCCCAGACTTAGTTCCTAAAAAACTCAGAGCCACAACTAAGCCTGAGTTTCCAGTGTGGCTCGGTGGTAAAGAATCTGCCTGTCAATGCAGAAGACTTGGATTCTATCCCTGGGCCAAGAAGATTCCCTGGAGAAGAAAATGGCAACCCGTTCCAATATTCTTGCCTGGGAAACCCCATGAACAGAGAGTCGGACATGACTTAGCAACTAAACAACAATCCTCTTCTGACTTTCAACTTATGTGATTTTTCCATTACAAAATTCTTTTAATAATATATACATCCTTGAAAGATAATGTCAACTATTCAAATTAACCTTGTAACACTCAACTATGAATAGTCATTCAAAACGGCCCAGGGCTTCCCTGGTGGCCCAGTGGGTAGAGTCCATCTTGCAGTGCAAGGGGCACCAGTTTGATCCCTGACCCAGGAAGATGCCACGTGCCATGGAGCAGCTGGGCCTCTGTGTCAAATTGTGGGTCAGCACTCTGGGGCACATGTGCCCAGAGCCGGTTCTCTGAGGCGAGAGAGGCCGCTGCAGTGGGAGGCCCACACATGCCAAGGAATGAAGATGGATGAAAATAAATACATACATACATACATACATAATACTTTTAAAAAAAATGATCTATAGTACTTAAATTATCCTGGTACTGTCAACCACTTTCTGCTACCTATGCCTCTGTAATTCTTCTCATTAAATTTTATGACTTAAACATCTTCTTATACTTGCTCTAAGCCTCCATGTAAATACAGATTTTTATAGATCCACCTCACAAAGGGATTGAAGAGTGAAGACTATATATGTGTATATATTATATATATAGTATATTATGTATAGTATAATATATATGTAATATACTATATGTGTATATATATTTAATATATATGTATAGTCTTTCCTCTTCAATATATATTATATATATATGCTTTCATTTCTGTGTGTTAAATCCCACCTAGAGCAACGTTTTCTTTTATGATTCTTCCAAATGACATCCCAAGTTACTTATAATGAGAGACTGCTCAGAGAGACTGCACGTCCATTCCACACCCTGCCCTGAGGCAGTCCTGTAGATCCTATAAGCTCTGAGACCCAGCGTTGTGGGAGCTCCACTTAACTGAAGTGACTGAATATAGAATATCCTACTAGACCACGTCAGACCTACAGTGCATTCTATTCAGTCACCTGTATTCACAAGGAGGAGACACATGGAACTCTAATACCACTCCTAATGGATTCATATGATTTTTCACACCAGATTAATCTTAGTGCATTTTTCTCTAAGCTGATCCATAATATCCATAATTACCAAGCCAATAGCTCTGGTGGCCAACCAGCTTAGTCCCAGCCCTACCTCTGACACCCCAGTCTGAGCCTCTAAATATCAGGGAGGATTTAATTATAATAAGTTGTCCTTGTTTCCTTTTTTTTTTCTCCTCTTCCTCAAGAACAGTTTCCTTCCTGTTCAAAGCTAACCCTTTCACTTGTAAACTCATTTCATTCCTTTCTATTTCCTCTTTCTATATGAATTGTACTTTTTCTGTTAGCCTCTACAGAAAGATAGAGGCCTCTGGCCCTTCTGGCCCCTCGTGTCAAATTGTGGGTCAGCACTCTGGGGCACATGTGCCCAGAGCCGGTTCTCTGAGGCGAGAGGCCGCTGCAGTGGGAGGCCAAAACATGCCAAGGAATGAAGATGGATGAAAATAAATAAATACATACATACATACATAATACTTTTAAAAAAAATGATCTATAGTACTTAAATTATCCTGGTACTGTCAACCACTTTCTGCTACCTATGCCTCTGTAATTCTTCTCATTAAATTTTATGACTTAAACATCTTCTTATACTTGCTCTAAGCCTCCATGTAAATACAGATTTTTATAGATCCACCTCACAAAGGGATTGAAGAGTGAAGACTATATATGTGTATATATTATATATATAGTATATTATGTATAGTATAATATATATGTAATATACTATATGTGTATATATATTTAATATATATGTATAGTCTTTCCTCTTCAATATATATATATATATATGCTTTCATTTCTGTGTGTTAAATCCCACCTAGAGCAACGTTTTCTTTTATGATTCTTCCAAATGACATCCCAAGTTACTTATAATGAGAGACTGCTCAGAGAGACTGCACGTCCATTCCACACCCTGCCCTGAGGCAGTCCTGTAGATCCTATAAGCTCTGAGACCCAGCGTTGTGGGAGCTCCACTTAACTGAAGTGACTGAATATAGAATATCCTACTAGACCACGTCAGACCTACAGTGCATTCTATTCAGTCACCTGTATTCACAAGGAGGAGACACATGGAACTCTAATACCACTCCTAATGGATTCATATGATTTTTCACACCAGATTAATCTTAGTGCATTTTTCTCTAAGCTGATCCATAATATCCATAATTACCAAGCCAATAGCTCTGGTGGCCAACCAGCTTAGTCCCAGCCCTACCTCTGACACCCCAGTCTGAGCCTCTAAATATCAGGGAGGATTTAATTATAATAAGTTGTCCTTGTTTCCTTTTTTTTTTCTCCTCTTCCTCAAGAACAGTTTCCTTCCTGTTCAAAGCTAACCCTTTCACTTGTAAACTCATTTCATTCCTTTCTATTTCCTCTTTCTATATGAATTGTACTTTTTCTGTTAGCCTCTACAGAAAGATAGAGGCCTCTGGCCCTTCTGGCCCCTCTTTTGCCTTCAAACCTGTTCAGTTCTCACTAAATAAAAAATCAATCCCTCACCTCCTTCCTTCTTTGTGTTAACAAAAGTTCTCAAGGAACAGACTAACATTCCTTCTTTACTCATGCACACATCCCTAATACATAATAATTGAGCTTCTATCTTCAGCTGTTTTATTGACATTGCACATCTAGACATCAAAGATTACCTCCTAGTGACCAAATTCAATGTTCTTTATCACTTTTACTCCTTCCACTCCTTTGACCCACCTCCACACCTAAGCAGTTACCAATTCCTATGTACACTCTCTCTTCAAAGTCTCTAATGCTTATTTCCTCCTTCTTGCTCCTACTACAACCATCCTACAGCCAGTCAAATATTACCATTCTTTCCAATCTGGAGCTTCACTCTTCCTGTTTCTAACTATTGAAATGCAATGCCATCCTTTAAAACCTTCCACAAAAGCCCATAGACTGAAGGTCGGGGCTCTGTCTTCCTCATCCTTGAAATCTCCGTATACTCCTATTACTACTACTGCAAATGCCTCATACAAAAGGTGTTTAATCAAGATCTGGAGATTGATTGACTTGTATAAGATGAAGTTTTCTTAGAAACACTGTTCTTACAAGCAGAAGCTGTTCTAGGATGAAAAATCTGTTGTGGGACAGTCACACTGTGGATAACCCAACTGCAGACTGTTAGAATCATGTGGATTCTAGTATCTGCCTATTTCATTGCCCTCATGCCCAGAACATTCTTTCATCCCAGAGTGTAGGCTAGTTTGAAGAATAGTTGGGAGTTTCAAATACGCCAAAAGATTTCCAAGTAACGCAAAAGATAAGCTTTTTTGCTAACGTTGCATCTTAAAAGCTGAAGATGTTACTAACTAGTCCAGCACAACACCGTAGGCACCTGGAATAAATATACTTCAGCACTGGTTACAACATTATAAAAGACTCCTTACGAGTTGGATTATTTCTGTATACTATTTCTGTTTTGGCCACTGATTTGCCTCATGACTATTCTGTAAAGTAAGTGGAACCGAAGTGACAAAAACATTGGAATTGGCAATTCCTCTGTATAAACAAGTTTATACAATCTAGTTTTGCAAGCCTAAGGATACTCTGATTAAAAAAAGAAAAGAGAAGGTCCTTAACTGAAAACATGTTGTTGTTATTGAGGACTTTTTAAAAAATGTTTAAGCAATGAATTATTCAATACCCAAAATAGCATAATGAAAAAAAGGTGAACATTTTTTAAAGACACCTACCTTCAGCATATCCTATAACCATGACGCTTTAGCTATCATGTAATTCTGTAAAGCACAAAGTTATTATAAGTCATCATCATAACATCACTTTATAATCATAATACTATCCTGAAAGTATTTCAAAACCTTTTCCATAATAATCTGTAGACACTTAAACAAATAAAAATTATTCCCCTAAGCCACAACTAGAGTTACTCTGTTTTAACACCAAAACCCATAAGCTTAAGGAAAAGCAGAAGAGACTTGAAAAAATTTAAATTAGGTAGTGGAACTGAAAGAAATTAAATGTATGCTGCTCCTCCCCACTTCCCTTTTATTATCCCATCGTGGGCAATCAGCTTATGAAACTAGAAACTAACCATGTCTGAGTTCTATTATGCTTATTACAGAACAAAGAGTAGGAAGGAAATCTTTTTCTAAAAAGGGAAAGAGGATTAAAAATGGCATAAGTATTGATAAGTTCTGAAAATGGAATGTGTACAGAGCTATGGCATATTTCTTTTTTTAATGTATTTGTTTATGGCTGTACTGAGCTTTCTCTAGCTGCAGTGAGTGGAGGCTATTCTCTAGTTGCAGCCTGGGCTCCTCATTGCAGTGGCTTCTCTTGTTGCAGAGCACAGGCTCTAGAGGGAGGGCTCAGTAGTGGTGGTGCACAGGCTGTTGTGCAGCACATGGAATCTTCCTGGGACAGGGATGGAACCCATGTCCCTTGCATTGGCAGGAGAATTTTTAACCACTGGACTACCAGGGAAATCTAGTGAGTATTTCAAGTCAGAAAAATTGTGTGAGCTTCCAGGCTTTAACATCAGGGAAGGCCAAGTTATTAGCATCACCCACTGTGAAGGTCATGCATGAGTTGCCACACTCTGGCACCTCCTCAATCCCACACACACAGCATTTTGGAATCAGCTGGTGTATGAAAGGAATGTGCGCTTTAGAGTCAGACATCCAGATTCTGATCTTGGTTCCATCACTTATTACCTTTGTGATCTTGAACAGATCTCAGCCTCTTTATCTATACAAAGGAGTTAATACCAGCCTCAGAAGGTGGTTGCTAGAATTCTGTGAGACTATATGTGAGGTACCTTACACAGTTTCCGCATACATCACTTTATAATCATAATAACTATCCTGTAAAGCACAAAGTTATTATAAGTCATCATCATAACATCACTTTATAATCATAATACTATCCTGAAAGTATTTCAAAACCTTTTCCATAATAATCTGTAGACACTTAAACAAATAAAAATTATTCCCCTAAGCCACAACTAGAGTTACTCTGTTTTAACACCAAAACCCATAAGCTTAAGGAAAAGCAGAAGAGACTTGAAAAAATTTAAATTAGGTAGTGGAACTGAAAGAAATTAAATGTATGCTGCTCCTCCCCACTTCCCTTTTATTATCCCATCGTGGGCAATCAGCTTATGAAACTAGAAACTAACCATGTCTGAGTTCTATTATGCTTATTACAGAACAAAGAGTAGGAAGGAAATCTTTTTCTAAAAAGGGAAAGAGGATTAAAAATGGCATAAGTATTGATAAGTTCTGAAAATGGAATGTGTACAGAGCTATGGCATATTTCTTTTTTTAATGTATTTGTTTATGGCTGTACTGAGCTTTCTCTAGCTGCAGTGAGTGGAGGCTATTCTCTAGTTGCAGCCTGGGCTCCTCATTGCAGTGGCTTCTCTTGTTGCAGAGCACAGGCTCTAGAGGGAGGGCTCAGTAGTGGTGGTGCACAGGCTGTTGTGCAGCACATGGAATCTTCCTGGGACAGGGATGGAACCCATGTCCCTTGCATTGGCAGGAGAATTTTTAACCACTGGACTACCAGGGAAATCTAGTGAGTATTTCAAGTCAGAAAAATTGTGTGAGCTTCCAGGCTTTAACATCAGGGAAGGCCAAGTTATTAGCATCACCCACTGTGAAGGTCATGCATGAGTTGCCACACTCTGGCACCTCCTCAATCCCACACACACAGCATTTTGGAATCAGCTGGTGTATGAAAGGAATGTGCGCTTTAGAGTCAGACATCCAGATTCTGATCTTGGTTCCATCACTTATTACCTTTGTGATCTTGAACAGATCTCAGCCTCTTTATCTATACAAAGGAGTTAATACCAGCCTCAGAAGGTGGTTGCTAGAATTCTGTGAGACTATATGTGAGGTACCTTACACAGTTTCCTCCTCTCTCTAGAAAAGTAGTGGAGCTGCAGCCTAGGAAATGACAGCTCCCAGCATTAGAGGGTTAGTAAGAAATTATTCTAAGCTGCTGCTTCAGGGATAGGCATCCTGTCCCAGATAGTCCATCAGCCCCACTAATGGGATTTAAAACAGTTGCTGCCTCTTCCTCAGTCGTGTAATGATTTCTGGACAGCCTGAGAGGCCCATTATCTGCAGTCCCTACTTGTGCTCTGTCTGGCGATAATGACTTCTTAGCACAACAGCAGGGCTGCGGTCTTCCACTTCCTGCTGCACCAGTGTGTAAAGGACCCTCGTTGAAGTCAAAGACGAATTGTCACCCCACCACAGAGGCCGACAGTCTGAAGTGCTACCCACCGATGGCCACAAGAGCTCCTGGAGAGTTGTCCTCTAAGGCAAGGGTGCCCTCTGAGAGGTTTCCTAGGAAGGCATGAATATGATAGATGAGGACTTTCTGGTGAGAAAATGCCATCCCAGCATCCCCAGAGGGCCTCTGAGGTTGATGTCAAAGTGCCAGGAACCTCCCAGCCTTTTCCTTGCTGTCTCATCCCACTCTTCTCTTACAAACTGCCTGCACAGCCCAAGGGCAAACAAACAAACAAACAAAAAACCTAGTGTGTAAAAAACTGCAACAAAACTCTGATTTAAAAATCAATGCCCAGGGCTTCCCTGGTGGCCCAGTGGGTAAAGAGTCCGCCTTGAAGTGCAAGGGCACCGGTTCGATCCCTGGCCGGGAAGATCCTACGTGCCAAGGAACGGCTGGGCCAGTGTGTCTGATTAGGAGCCAGCTCTCTGGAGCGCATGTGCCCAGAGCCAGTGCTCTGCAACAAGAGAGGTCACTGTGACAGGAGGCCCACACATGTCAAAGAATAAAGATGGATGAAAATAAATGATGACTTAGAGGCAAAACTAATAATAATAAACTTTAAAAAAATCAGTGCCCAGATGCAATAATTAACTTAGGTTTCTATTAGCACTTTCCCTTTATTCTTCATATTCTTTATCTCACTTTTTTATCTTGTTATGTATAGGTCACCTCAAATCTGGTTTAGCAGTAGGCAATACTGCTAGTAGGATTTAGTATAAATCCTAAAAAAAAAAAAAAAATAAGCTAATAAATTAAGGGTTTCTACCAGGCTTGAACAGATCCCAAAAGATTTCTTGCATTTATCATGGAAAGAAACTCTCACCCAAATTAAGGAAGATAGAATGTGTTCATTCTACAGCGTGACTTGACAAATTAATACTAATGTAGGACTCCAAATGAAAGAAAAAGGATGTACTTGGTTGTGGTTATAAAATAGATGCAAATGAATTTTTTCAAACTGATTTGAAAGTAGGAGAAAAACTTTCTCCTACAGTTAGACAGCTGTCTAAAAAATTTTCTCAACTGATTTAAAGATAAATATCAAATTTATTAAATAGTATCCCTTGCTTTAATAAGCAAACTTGTATAGCATAAAAATAAAGTCATGTAAAGTGCTGATTGAATTTAAGTGTACATTGTTATAACCATATTGGAAAGCAATCTGGCATTATGTTTTAAGTGCCTGAAATGCTTCATTCCTATTGTTCCATTTCTGGGAATCTATCCTACAGAAATAATCCCAAATTCAGGAAAAAAGTATGCAACAGGAAAAAAATGAAAACAAGCTGAAAATGTCCTATTATAGGGAAATAGTTACATAAATTATGGCATTCCTTTATGATGAAATGGCAGTAATTATTACAATTTTTTAGTGATGTAGGAAAAGATAACTGAAAGTAAGCAGAATTTAAAGTGTATATACAGTATAAGATGAACTATGTAAAACAACAGAGGCATAAAAATGGCTAGTAGTAAAGAGTTATAGGTAGGTAACTTTAACTTTGTTATACGTATTTTCCTAAAATTTCCAAATTGCCTGCATGAGCAAGAGTTATAATCTAGAAAAATAAGAATACTTATTTATGAAAAATAAATGTGGTTAATTTGCAAAAGAAAAAATTTATTTTTACTGACATAGCATGTGCAGTCTTGGTCATCAGGCATCTTGAATCCAGAAGAGGAAGCGCTGAGCAGAGGAGAGAGAAGTAAGCTAGGAGTATGAGGTATCTGGCCAGAAAGACCACCCAGCTAGAGGACTGGCCCCAAAGTGGATGGTGAGCTCCAAATCACTAGGTCCCACAGGTTAGGGTGAACTGAAGTGCAAGCTAAAGAGTCTGATGTGGTGAGTAGAGCTGCAGCATTGCACGGAGCCTACTAAGACAAGAAAACAAATCAGTTGAAACTTACCAAAAATGACACAGACAATAGAATTAATAGCTAAACATTAAAAAATATTATAACTATAGTCCATGTGATCCAGAAACAAAAAGATTGAATGTGTTCAATAAAAATGTGGAATGTATAAAAAGGCCCAAATCAGACCTTTAGAGATCAAAACTACAATGTCTAAGAAAAAACGGAACAGGATTAAATAAACATTAGACATTGCAGAAGGAAAAAAGATTACTGAACATGAAAGTATAGCATAAAAATAAAGTCATGTAAAGTGCTGATTGAATTTAAGTGTACATTGTTATAACCATATTGGAAAGCAATCTGGCATTATGTTTTAAGTGCCTGAAATGCTTCATTCCTATTGTTCCATTTCTGGGAATCTATCCTACAGAAATAATCCCAAATTCAGGAAAAAAGTATGCAACAGGAAAAAAATGAAAACAAGCTGAAAATGTCCTATTATAGGGAAATAGTTACATAAATTATGGCATTCCTTTATGATGAAATGGCAGTAATTATTACAATTTTTTAGTGATGTAGGAAAAGATAACTGAAAGTAAGCAGAATTTAAAGTGTATATACAGTATAAGATGAACTATGTAAAACAACAGAGGCATAAAAATGGCTAGTAGTAAAGAGTTATAGGTAGGTAACTTTAACTTTGTTATACGTATTTTCCTAAAATTTCCAAATTGCCTGCATGAGCAAGAGTTATAATCTAGAAAAATAAGAATACTTATTTATGAAAAATAAATGTGGTTAATTTGCAAAAGAAAAAATTTATTTTTACTGACATAGCATGTGCAGTCTTGGTCATCAGGCATCTTGAATCCAGAAGAGGAAGCGCTGAGCAGAGGAGAGAGAAGTAAGCTAGGAGTATGAGGTATCTGGCCAGAAAGACCACCCAGCTAGAGGACTGGCCCCAAAGTGGATGGTGAGCTCCAAATCACTAGGTCCCACAGGTTAGGGTGAACTGAAGTGCAAGCTAAAGAGTCTGATGTGGTGAGTAGAGCTGCAGCATTGCACGGAGCCTACTAAGACAAGAAAACAAATCAGTTGAAACTTACCAAAAATGACACAGACAATAGAATTAATAGCTAAACATTAAAAAATATTATAACTATAGTCCATGTGATCCAGAAACAAAAAGATTGAATGTGTTCAATAAAAATGTGGAATGTATAAAAAGGCCCAAATCAGACCTTTAGAGATCAAAACTACAATGTCTAAGAAAAAACGGAACAGGATTAAATAAACATTAGACATTGCAGAAGGAAAAAAGATTACTGAACATGAAAGCATAGTAGTAGAAACTAACCAACATGAAACACAGAGAGAAAATAAAGACTAAGGATAGAAAAAACAGTTGGAAGAAAGTAGGAAGGTATGACAGAAAATGAACAGGACAACTTGGCCTTATATACTCATAACTGGAATTCTGCAAACATGGAAAGAGAGTAGAAGACAGAAAAATAATTCAAGGAATAATGACCAAAATACTCTCAAAATTTGATGAAAGCTATAAATCCTCAGATCCAACAGTTCAAAAGCAGCTCAAGAAGTCGAAAGCTCAAGAAAATTAAGAAAACCATACCGGGCACATCATACTTAAATAAGTTCTGCTGTACTTTTTAAGTCAAACCTAGAGTTCCATAGGGCTTTCATGGTTGCTCAGTGGTTAAGAATCCACTTGCCAATGCAGGAGACGCAGGTATGACCCCTGGTTTGGGAAGATCTCCTGGAGGAGAAAATGGCAAGCCCCTCCAGTATTCTTGCCTGGAAAATCCCATGGACAGAGCAGCCTGGCTACAGTCCGTGGGATTACACAAGAGTTGGACATGACTTAGAGACTAACTTAGACACCAACACAGAGTTCTACACACAGCAAAAAGATCTTGAAATACAAAAGCAAATAAAAACTTTTTCAGACATTTAAAAACTGAATTTTTACCACCGTAAGTTCTTCAGACAGAAGGAAATGATACCAGACGGAAATATGGATGCACAAAGAAGAGCACCAGATACACAAGGGTTAACAGATCTTTTTCATATTTCTAAATCTGTTTAAAGGATAAGTAACTACTTAAAGCAAGTGATAGTAAGGCATTATTAAGATTATAAGATATAGAAAGAAAATCCTAGATATAAATAACACAAAGCCTAGGAAGTAAGAAATGGAAGAATACAGGGCTTCCCAGATGGTTCAGTGAGTAAAGAGTCCACTTTGCAGTGCAGGGGGCGCCGGTTCAATCCCTGGTCTGGGAGGATCACACATGCCGCGGCGGCTGGATCCAGAAACAAAAAGATTGAATGTGTTCAATAAAAATGTGGAATGTATAAAAAGGCCCAAATCAGACCTTTAGAGATCAAAACTACAATGTCTAAGAAAAAACGGAACAGGATTAAATAAACATTAGACATTGCAGAAGGAAAAAAGATTACTGAACATGAAAGCATAGTAGTAGAAACTAACCAACATGAAACACAGAGAGAAAATAAAGACTAAGGATAGAAAAAACAGTTGGAAGAAAGTAGGAAGGTATGACAGAAAATGAACAGGACAACTTGGCCTTATATACTCATAACTGGAATTCTGCAAACATGGAAAGAGAGTAGAAGACAGAAAAATAATTCAAGGAATAATGACCAAAATACTCTCAAAATTTGATGAAAGCTATAAATCCTCAGATCCAACAGTTCAAAAGCAGCTCAAGAAGTCGAAAGCTCAAGAAAATTAAGAAAACCATACCGGGCACATCATACTTAAATAAGTTCTGCTGTACTTTTTAAGTCAAACCTAGAGTTCCATAGGGCTTTCATGGTTGCTCAGTGGTTAAGAATCCACTTGCCAATGCAGGAGACGCAGGTATGACCCCTGGTTTGGGAAGATCTCCTGGAGGAGAAAATGGCAAGCCCCTCCAGTATTCTTGCCTGGAAAATCCCATGGACAGAGCAGCCTGGCTACAGTCCGTGGGATTACACAAGAGTTGGACATGACTTAGAGACTAACTTAGACACCAACACAGAGTTCTACACACAGCAAAAAGATCTTGAAATACAAAAGCAAATAAAAACTTTTTCAGACATTTAAAAACTGAATTTTTACCACCGTAAGTTCTTCAGACAGAAGGAAATGATACCAGACGGAAATATGGATGCACAAAGAAGAGCACCAGATACACAAGGGTTAACAGATCTTTTTCATATTTCTAAATCTGTTTAAAGGATAAGTAACTACTTAAAGCAAGTGATAGTAAGGCATTATTAAGATTATAAGATATAGAAAGAAAATCCTAGATATAAATAACACAAAGCCTAGGAAGTAAGAAATGGAAGAATACAGGGCTTCCCAGATGGTTCAGTGAGTAAAGAGTCCACTTTGCAGTGCAGGGGGCGCCGGTTCAATCCCTGGTCTGGGAGGATCACACATGCCGCGGCGCGGCTGGATCGGTGTGTCCAGTTGTGAGCCAGTGCTCTGGAGCACATGCACTCAGGGCCAGTGCTCTGCGGCGAGAGAGGTTACTGCAATGGGAGGCCCACACAGGCCAAGAAACGAAGATGAATAAAAATAAATAAATGAAAAAGACCAATAAAGGAGGCCAAAAATTAAAAAAAGAAATGGAAATATACGATTGCAAACTCCTTATACTCTGAGCCTGACATCCAATATGTGAAGTGTGGCATCTCTAACTTATCACTATAAACTCTAAAACAATTTTATAGCTAGTAAGCCGTAACTTGTAAGTCATAAAAAATATTCAATCCAGGGGTGTCCTTGGTGGTCCAGTGGGTAAAGAGTCTGCCTGGCAGTGCAAGGGGCGCTGGTTCAATCCCTGGTCTGGGAGGATCACACATGCCGCGGCGCGGCTGGATCGGTGTGTCCAGTTGTGAGCCAGTGCTCTGGAGCACATGCACTCAGGGCCAGTGCTCTGCGGCGAGAGAGGTTACTGCAATGGGAGGCCCACACAGGCCAAGAAACGAAGATGAATAAAAATAAATAAATGAAAAAGACCAATAAAGGAGGTCAAAAATTAAAAAAAGAAATGGAAATATACGATTGCAAACTCCTTATACTCTGAGCCTGACATCCAATATGTGAAGTGTGGCATCTCTAACTTATCACTATAAACTCTAAAACAATTTTATAGCTAGTAAGCCGTAACTTGTAAGTCATAAAAAATATTCAATCCAGGGGTGTCCTTGGTGGTCCAGTGGGTAAAGAGTCTGCCTAGCAGTACAAGGGACACTGGTTCAATCCTTGGCCCAGGAAGATCCCACGTGCAGAAAAGCAGCTGGGCCGATGTGTCCAATTACCAGTCAGGGCTCTGAAGCGCATGTGCCCAGAGCGGGTGCTCTGCAAGCGGAGAGACCACTGCAATGGGAGGCCCACGCAGACCAAAGAATAAAGATGGATAAAAATAAACATAGAAATAAAAGAGGCATGATGGGGGGGAAAAACATTCAATCCAAATGCAGGTAAATAAAGACAAGAAGAATAAAACACAGATGAGAAAATAGGAAGTCTACTAGGAATAGAAATTTTCATTGGTAAATGGCAAACTTAAACCTAAGTATAGCAAAAATCACATTAAAGGCTTCCCTAGTGGTCTTGTGGGTAAGGATATCGCCTTGCAGTGCAAGGGGCGCCAGTTCGATCCCTGGCCTGGGAAGACCCCATTTGTGGTCGAGCGGCTGGACCAATGTGTCCAACTACGGAGCTGGAGCTCTGGAGCGCATGCGCCCAGACCCAGCGTTCTGCGACAAGAGAGGCTGCTGTGATGGGAGGGCCACACAGGCCAAAAAACAAAGATAAATAAATGAAAGATCAATAGAAGTGGCAAAAAAAAAAAAAAAAAAGGCTGTGCCATAAAAACATTTTTTAAATCACATTAAATATGAATGGTCTAAATATCAGTTGTTAGATTAGTTTTTTTTAAAAAAAGAGTCGGATACAAAGGCACAGCCTGGTTAAAAGATGAAGGAAAATACACTATGCTAAGACTGATTTTTAAACATTGAGTGATTATAATAATATCAGACACAGTAAATATTGCTTTTTTAGAGCAAAAAAATTACCAGTGATAAAGGTCATCTCATCCTGATAAAAGTGTAAATTCATCAAGAGACAATGACAAGCTTTAAATGCTTATGTGCCTAATGACAAACTTCAAAAACTGACAAGACTGCAAAGAGAATTAGATGAGTCAACTAGCATAGGCAGAGAGCTCAACATTCTCATTAACAGAACAAATAGAAAATCATTAAGGATATAGAAGACTAAAACAGACTATCAGCCATTTGGTGTCATTTAAAGTCATAGACCACTGCACTCAAACAGAATTATTTTTCAAGTACAAACAAAACATGTGGTGAGAGAGACCATAATCTGGGCCATAATTCAAGCTTTAGTAATTAAAATGATTCAAATATATATGAAGTATGTTTTCTAAACAAAATAGAATTAACTTATAATTAAAACATAAAAATATCTAGAAAAATCTCAACTATTTGAAAACTGAACATTTTCAAATATCCAATTAATCCAAGAAGAAATCAGAAAGGATGTTAGTATTCTGAAGTTAATGAAAATGAAACCAAAATGTGTCAAAATTTGTGAAATGTAGCTAATGGTAGTCACAGGAAGTTTAGAACACTAAATGCCTGTAATAGAGAAAAAGAAAAACCTCAAACTGATAACCTCATTTTCTACCTTATAAACCAAAAAAAGGGATGATCCCTGGTGCTCCAGTAGTTAGGACTGTTTTCACTGATTCAGCCTGGCTTCAGTCTCTGGTTGGGGAGCTAAGATCCCACAAGCCACGTGGCTTAGTGTAATACTAAAAGAAAAATCAGTTAATATAATTGGCCATGTTAACATAAATAAAAAACAAAAGCCATAGAACTCCTCAACAGATGCAGGAAAATTGTTTGACAAAAATCCAATATCCATCCATAATAAAATCTCCCAGAAAATGTGGGATATTTTTCAACCCAATAAAGGGCATCTAGAAAAAAACTTACAGTGACCATCATACTTAGTGGTGAATATTTGAATGCTTTCCCCCTAAAATCAGGAACATGGTAAAGAAGTAGAACTGTCTTTATTAACAGACAACATGATAACTTAATGTATGTAGAATAGCCTACAGAATCTATGAAAAAACTATCAGAACAAGAGATGAGTTTAACAAGATGGAGGATTCAAGGCCAATATAGAAAAGTCAACTATATTTCTATTACCTGCAGCAAGCTAAGACAAATAAAGAAAACTGCAAAGAGAATTAGATGAGTCAACTAGCATAGGCAGAGAGCTCAACATTCTCATTAACAGAACAAATAGAAAATCATTAAGGATATAGAAGACTAAAACAGACTATCAGCCATTTGGTGTCATTTAAAGTCATAGACCACTGCACTCAAACAGAATTATTTTTCAAGTACAAACAAAACATGTGGTGAGAGAGACCATAATCTGGGCCATAATTCAAGCTTTAGTAATTAAAATGATTCAAATATATATGAAGTATGTTTTCTAAACAAAATAGAATTAACTTATAATTAAAACATAAAAATATCTAGAAAAATCTCAACTATTTGAAAACTGAACATTTTCAAATATCCAATTAATCCAAGAAGAAATCAGAAAGGATGTTAGTATTCTGAAGTTAATGAAAATGAAACCAAAATGTGTCAAAATTTGTGAAATGTAGCTAATGGTAGTCACAGGAAGTTTAGAACACTAAATGCCTGTAATAGAGAAAAAGAAAAACCTCAAACTGATAACCTCATTTTCTACCTTATAAACCAAAAAAAGGGATGATCCCTGGTGCTCCAGTAGTTAGGACTGTTTTCACTGATTCAGCCTGGCTTCAGTCTCTGGTTGGGGAGCTAAGATCCCACAAGCCACGTGGCTTAGTGTAATACTAAAAGAAAAATCAGTTAATATAATTGGCCATGTTAACATAAATAAAAAACAAAAGCCATAGAACTCCTCAACAGATGCAGGAAAATTGTTTGACAAAAATCCAATATCCATCCATAATAAAATCTCCCAGAAAATGTGGGATATTTTTCAACCCAATAAAGGGCATCTAGAAAAAAACTTACAGTGACCATCATACTTAGTGGTGAATATTTGAATGCTTTCCCCCTAAAATCAGGAACATGGTAAAGAAGTAGAACTGTCTTTATTAACAGACAACATGATAACTTAATGTATGTAGAATAGCCTACAGAATCTATGAAAAAACTATCAGAACAAGAGATGAGTTTAACAAGATGGAGGATTCAAGGCCAATATAGAAAAGTCAACTATATTTCTATTACCTGCAGCAACGAATTGGAAATAGGTATTTTTTAAAACAGTATCATCTACAATAGCACAAAAATGTGAAACACTTGGGAATAAATTTAACAAAAGATGTGCAAGGCCTGTATACCAAAAATTGCAAAGCATTGCTTAGAAAAGTTAAAAGAAGGCTTAAATATATGGACAGACATTTTTTTTTTCTTTTTTCTTTGTATTAGGGTATAGCTGATAAACAATGCTGTGATAGTTTTGTGTGAACAGCTAAGGGACTCAGTCACACATGTACATGTATCCATTGACCCCCAAATTTCCCTCCCACCCAGGCTGCCACATAATATTGAGCAGAGTTCCATGTGCTATACAGTAAGTTTTTGTTGGTTACCATTTTAAATACAGCAGTGTGTATATGTCCATCCCAAACTCTCTGTCTATCCCTTCCCCTCATTATTTTCCCATGCAACCATAAGTTTCTTCTCTAAGTCCATGAATCTCTTTCTGTTTTGTAAGTTGATTTGTATCATTTCTTTTTAGATTTTGCATATAAAGGATGTCATACGATATTTCTCCTTCTCTGACTTATTTCACTCAGTATGACAATCTCTAAATAGACAGATATTCCATGTTCATGGACCAGTATGACTCAATATCCTTAAGCTGTCAATTCTCCCAAAATTAATTTATAGCTTGTGTGATTCTAGTCAAAATCCCAGTAGGCTTCTGTGCAAAATTCACAGGCTGATTTTAAAATTTATATGGATAGAAATTACCTGTAATAGCCAAAATGATTTTTTAAAAAGAATAATCTTACTTTGAGTTTTATGCTAGTGTATAAATAGAGAAATAGATAAAACAGTCCAGAATTACACTTACATATATAGCAAATTAATTGTTGACAAAGATACAAAAGCAATTCAGTGGAGAATATTCTTTCCAACAAAACTAATGAGCAGTTGGATATTCACAGGCAAAAAAAAAAAAAAAGGAATTTGCACAGTGCCACCTGGGAAGCCCTGCCAACTGTATATTCTAGCAAAATACACCCCCAAAATATGAAAACATATTTCCAGACAAAGACATCAGCATATTGCTTGTAGCAATTTTATTTCTATTAACCCAAACTTAGAAACAACCCAAATACCCATTAACAAGTGAATAAACAAATTGTGCTATATCAGTACAATGGAATACTGCTCAGCAATAAAAAGAGCAAATTACTAATGTGCAAAACAACCAAGACGAATCTCAAAATAACAATACTAAATGAAAAAAACCACAAAAGAGAATACATAGTGTATGACTCTATCTATATAAAATATTAAAAAATAAAAATGAATCTGTGGCCACAGTAAATAACCACAATGTGAGGATAGCATGGGGTTCAGGGACAGGCAGGAGGGAGATTACAAAGATGCATGAGGAAACTGATTGGTGGTTGGTATGTTCATTACCTTGGCTATAGTGATCATAGAAGTACATATATGTCAGAAATTATCTAACTATATTCTGTAACTAAGGGCAGTTCACTGTATATTGATTATACTTCAATTAAGGTTTTTATTGGAAACTCAAAACATAGAATACTATTCAAAAAGGACAACTCAAGTGAAGTGCTCTAGAGGGAGGAAGGAGAAATGGTGAGGAAACCTAAAAATGTCATAAAGGAAGCGAGGATCAGAGATGGTGCCCGTGGAGAGGATCTTAGCACACAGACTTTATCTGCATAACAATTTTGCCTCGGCAGCAGAGCACACCATCGCTGGATGAATCCAAATGTCAAGTTGAACGAAATGCTCTACTTAGCTATCGTCATTTTTAGGCCTCGGTTAATTTTTTTCAGTCTCTAAAATCATGCTGATTTGCCTGGTTGCTAAATCACGTGGAAAATCTAGAATGATGACCCTAGCCAAAAGGAAGGCTTTGCAACCATGCCCAGGCAAAAACACAATTACATACATGTTTGTCTCCTCGGGTTCAAGAAGAACAAGTGGTAACCAGCTTTACCACTAGCTTTTCAAAAGTATAAAATTATTGATACTCACATAAATATGGAAGAAATAAAGGAACAGAAAAGAGTACACAATGAAAATGATTGGAAGGTTGACTTTATTTTATAACAGGAGGATGAGAAATCACAAGCTGTCTAAAAGATAACCACCAGAACACAACATAAAATTTAAATTTTCAGCTGTGTCTGAAATCTATAAAGCTTCAATCAGATGTACTATTGGCAAGCCTCAAGTACTTTGTGTGACACAAGGACAAAGGCAAAACAATCCTTCAAAATTGGAAGACGAGGTCTGGCTGCTGATGTAATAGGGAACAATGATTAAACTATCAATCAAACAGATTTTTTAAATATGTGGCATGTCATAGCCAGAGATCTCAAACCCAGGACAAAATCTGGTGTTCGTTACAACAGAGATGAATTGGGTGGTCTTTTCGTACGCAGATGATCACAAAATCAGCATAATGTGGAAATCAATTCAAGGACTCTTCTCTTCCTCTCAGCTCATGAAGATTCCAAATTAATAAAAGCAATGTTATAAATACATGAGCCATGGCCCTTCAAAGTGTCTTATGCTCTTTTCCAAGTTATTTACCATGTTTCAAAGCAAAAATCATTTAATATGAACTCTATTCTCTAACTATACCTAAATATCTTGACTTTTTAAACTTTTTTTTTGATCCTGAAAAAGTAAACACAAAAAAAGGACAACTCAAGTGAAGTGCTCTAGAGGGAGGAAGGAGAAATGGTGAGGAAACCTAAAAATGTCATAAAGGAAGCGAGGATCAGAGATGGTGCCCGTGGAGAGGATCTTAGCACACAGACTTTATCTGCATAACAATTTTGCCTCGGCAGCAGAGCACACCATCGCTGGATGAATCCAAATGTCAAGTTGAACGAAATGCTCTACTTAGCTATCGTCATTTTTAGGCCTCGGTTAATTTTTTTCAGTCTCTAAAATCATGCTGATTTGCCTGGTTGCTAAATCACGTGGAAAATCTAGAATGATGACCCTAGCCAAAAGGAAGGCTTTGCAACCATGCCCAGGCAAAAACACAATTACATACATGTTTGTCTCCTCGGGTTCAAGAAGAACAAGTGGTAACCAGCTTTACCACTAGCTTTTCAAAAGTATAAAATTATTGATACTCACATAAATATGGAAGAAATAAAGGAACAGAAAAGAGTACACAATGAAAATGATTGGAAGGTTGACTTTATTTTATAACAGGAGGATGAGAAATCACAAGCTGTCTAAAAGATAACCACCAGAACACAACATAAAATTTAAATTTTCAGCTGTGTCTGAAATCTATAAAGCTTCAATCAGATGTACTATTGGCAAGCCTCAAGTACTTTGTGTGACACAAGGACAAAGGCAAAACAATCCTTCAAAATTGGAAGACGAGGTCTGGCTGCTGATGTAATAGGGAACAATGATTAAACTATCAATCAAACAGATTTTTTAAATATGTGGCATGTCATAGCCAGAGATCTCAAACCCAGGACAAAATCTGGTGTTCGTTACAACAGAGATGAATTGGGTGGTCTTTTCGTACGCAGATGATCACAAAATCAGCATAATGTGGAAATCAATTCAAGGACTCTTCTCTTCCTCTCAGCTCATGAAGATTCCAAATTAATAAAAGCAATGTTATAAATACATGAGCCATGGCCCTTCAAAGTGTCTTATGCTCTTTTCCAAGTTATTTACCATGTTTCAAAGCAAAAATCATTTAATATGAACTCTATTCTCTAACTATACCTAAATATCTTGACTTTTTAAACAGTTGAATTTGTGGTTATTTTTTCCAGATGCACAGCACTTCCAAAATAAGAAAAAGTAAACACAAAATTTTAAACTGGGTAAATTTCATCCATGAACCATCTGGAGAGCCAGAAGAAATGGGGCTGGTCTCAGTGCCAGTTCTCTCTAGAGCCTATTTTATGCTCCCTCACATCTAATTGAATATCCCTCCCTACATGGGAATGTTTAATTGAAATATTACAAGTTCCCATGTGATCACTTCCTCCTCCAGTTTGTTTCCAGGAAAAACTCTTGTTCTGCAGTTGAACATTGTAGGCTGCTTATCAGAAAATGAAAGCATAGTGTGATTCTCTTTATGTTACAACTGCCGGAAAACAAATCCAAATTTCTTGTTGGAATTTGAATTCCATAATCTTCTTGGCCTTGGTGCCTAAAAGGAGAGAAACCTTTCCATTCTGAAGTAAGACTTCTTAATAAACATTCTATTTCAATGTGCAAGTCACTGTAAGACCTTTTAGAAGTAGATAAAATGTGTGCCTCAGATGTAATTGAGAGACAAATATTTAATGTCCTTTCATAGCAGTTTTCATCTTTCCCACAAGTGTTTTGTGCTCATTATTATATGTCAGGTGCCACATTAAGGGCTCCTATATGGAAGTGAACAAAGCTTGCTTCCCACCTCAAAGGACTCACAGGCTAGGGAAGGAAATAGACAAGAAAAATGAAATGTCTATGAATGGTTACAGAACCCCAAAAAACAGGCTAGGGAAGGATTCATTTTTAAATATGTGGCATGTCATAGCCAGAGATCTCAAACCCAGGACAAAATCTGGTGTTCGTTACAACAGAGATGAATTGGGTGGTCTTTTCGTACGCAGATGATCACAAAATCAGCATAATGTGGAAATCAATTCAAGGACTCTTCTCTTCCTCTCAGCTCATGAAGATTCCAAATTAATAAAAGCAATGTTATAAATACATGAGCCATGGCCCTTCAAAGTGTCTTATGCTCTTTTCCAAGTTATTTACCATGTTTCAAAGCAAAAATCATTTAATATGAACTCTATTCTCTAACTATACCTAAATATCTTGACTTTTTAAACAGTTGAATTTGTGGTTATTTTTTCCAGATGCACAGCACTTCCAAAATAAGAAAAAGTAAACACAAAATTTTAAACTGGGTAAATTTCATCCATGAACCATCTGGAGAGCCAGAAGAAATGGGGCTGGTCTCAGTGCCAGTTCTCTCTAGAGCCTATTTTATGCTCCCTCACATCTAATTGAATATCCCTCCCTACATGGGAATGTTTAATTGAAATATTACAAGTTCCCATGTGATCACTTCCTCCTCCAGTTTGTTTCCAGGAAAAACTCTTGTTCTGCAGTTGAACATTGTAGGCTGCTTATCAGAAAATGAAAGCATAGTGTGATTCTCTTTATGTTACAACTGCCGGAAAACAAATCCAAATTTCTTGTTGGAATTTGAATTCCATAATCTTCTTGGCCTTGGTGCCTAAAAGGAGAGAAACCTTTCCATTCTGAAGTAAGACTTCTTAATAAACATTCTATTTCAATGTGCAAGTCACTGTAAGACCTTTTAGAAGTAGATAAAATGTGTGCCTCAGATGTAATTGAGAGACAAATATTTAATGTCCTTTCATAGCAGTTTTCATCTTTCCCACAAGTGTTTTGTGCTCATTATTATATGTCAGGTGCCACATTAAGGGCTCCTATATGGAAGTGAACAAAGCTTGCTTCCCACCTCAAAGGACTCACAGGCTAGGGAAGGAAATAGACAAGAAAAATGAAATGTCTATGAATGGTTACAGAACCCCACAACAAGGAAAGCATTTTAGGGATTCAAATATATTATTTTATTCAAAGCCACAAACCCTTAGAAAGATAGTTATTGCAAGTGACAGCATCCTTCTGCTTTGTCCTCCAACCTTAACACTCCCTTTCAGTCAATATGCACTCACCTGTCTTCAAAGACAATGGCCCCAATTTCAAACATTCTGGTGCAATCTTCAGATGTTATACCAGTTCATAAGCTCCATATCTCAGAAATGCAATCATCAGATGCATTCATTCTTACCTTCACACCCTTGCTCAGGCTGTCCCCTGCCACCCAAAAAGCACTTTTGCCTCTCCACCATTTCCTCATTCATCCAAGTCTTAAGTAACCTTCAATATCCAAAGCATGATTGTTTTCTCTTGTCATGTCTTTTGTTGCTATGATGGTCTACCTTCTCTGTTCTCTGAACCCCTGATGCACTTGTGAGAATTTACACCCACTTTAATATCTAGTTGTTCCTATATATTGGTTTTGCCTCTGCAACTAAACTCAAGTTCTTTCAGGAACCACGTGTGCTCCAATAATACTCAGAACACAGAAAATGCTTGAAAAAATATAGGTTAATCCCTAATTTATGCAGAAATTGAGGTAAAGTGAGACTGTAATTTTCCCAAGGTAACAGAGCTAAATAATAAATACATGTTAATTGTTGCCATTTATCAAGTGCCAATATGCCAAATGCTATGTCATTCAAGATTAGAGCAAAAAAATAGATTCTGAGTTCTCTAGTTTTCAAGTAAACATTTATATCACATGCTGCACTCAAATCTACCATATTACTATGACAATAAGTTTTATTTGTTGAGTATCTACTTTGTGCCAAGAGCTGTATATCAGTTACTTCACATAACCTTCATTAAATCATATGTAATCATTATGGTTACATTCCTTCAGAAAGGTCAAACAACTCGGCCAACAAGTGCTCAGTGCATGGAGTTGATCCCAACCCAGACCTCTCGAACTGCAAATATTCTGCTCTTCCCCACTGTACACCACCTCAGCATTACCAAAACAGTTCATTCTTACCTCAGTTCATTACTTAATAGAAAGTGTATGAGACATGTTCAGCACAAACCAGAGAGTCTGCAATTTTCCCTAACATGTTAGTTGTGAAGATGTCAAATTTTCAAATAACTAGCATTTGTACAATGCGTGTAGTCAGTCACCTGAGTAATCCAGTTTGGTGGACAATAAGCAGCTAATAACTGGATTCTGTGTAGTTCTGGATCCCACACCTGGTGATTCAGACTTAACACTGTTTTAGTACAAGGTTTTTGTGCATGAGTCTTGGCGCTGCTTTTTTAAAATAAACTGATAGCGAGTCTTCTAGATTACATCCAGAAGAGTTTATTCTTTTGTCTTTTTTCTCTGATCAAACTATTGGTCTAATTAATTGCGAATGTTTGGAAGTGGGTTTTCCCCTCCAACCCACGATTAGTTTCACAAATGATATAATAATTACCATTGGATTAGGGAAACTTATTACAGAATGCATTACTTCTACACATGCACACATTTTATTAATACAATTGGTAATTATTTGCTTATTCATGATCAATAGTACCTCAAAGTCAGTGAGACCTTAATTACTTCCTAATTATCCAGACCCCTATTTCTTTGTAAGACAGACTTGAAAAAAACAGTTCAATAGCTCAGACATTTTACAACTAACATCGATTTCTCCTCCCTCGTCATTTATTGATGGGTCATTCTCTCTCGTATTTCTTTTTTCCCTGATAAAGTTGTAAATGACTCGACATATTCTTTTCCATTCCTTCAGTTTGCACTAGCTCACTTGGCCTCTTTATTTTATTGTCTTTTCTGACTGTACTAGTTCTATTGAAATGTTCTTGTTTGAATCCCTCACTGTGATCCATTTTCAGTAAATGCTTCTCTTACATATAAATTTGACTGTGTCATATCCTATAAATTCTGTGCCCCCTTCTACAAAATTATGCTACAGAATAATCACCCACACCTCGTGCCAACATACACCATTTTTTAAAGTGTCCTTTTTTTAGCTTTAATATACCTAAAAGTTGCAGATACTTTATAACTTACATTTCCACAAAACAGATTTGTCAATGAATAGCATATGTATTTACCTCCAGTAGCCTGGGGAAAACAGAAACAATCAGAGTAACTTTATAAATAGAATCGTCATCAGTTCAATCTTTTCAAAATTTCCACAAACATAGCCATTCTGCCCAAGGTAAGATTCTCTTCCATGATTCATTCTGTCCACAGTTCAAGACCCTCCTCCACTTTCATTCCAGGCTCTAACATGTGCTTCAAATAGTGAGTAATCTCTGCCTAGTAAAATGGAAAAGAACGTAATTTTTCCATTTAAAAAGCAGAGAATATTTCCTTGCTAACATCTACAACTTTGGGTAGTGTGTGTGTGTGTGCGCACACACTCAGTCATGTCCAACAATTTGTAACCCCATGGACTGTAACCCACCAGGCTCCTCTGTCCATGGGATTTTCCAGGCAAGAATATTGGAGTGCATTGCCATTTCCTTCTCCAGGGAATCTTCCCGACTTAGGGGTCAAACCCATGTCTCCTGTATTTCCTGCATTGCAGGTGGATTCTTTTACCAGTGAGTCACTGGGTAATCTTGGGTGGTAGACCCAAGGTGGTAGTTTCCTTGGGTGGTAGTTTCCTACTGCTGCTATAATATGTTGCTATAAACTTGGTGGCTTAAAGCACCCCAGGTTAGTTATCATATAGATCTGGAGGTCAGAGTCTGAAATGGGTTTCATTGGGCTAAAATCAAGGTGGTGGCAGGTCTACATTCTTTCTAGAGGTTTTAGATGAAAGAGAATGTGTTTCTCTCCCTTCACTATCTTCTGGAGACTGCCTGCAGTCTGGGTCGCTGGTCACCTTCCACCTTCAAAGCTAGCAGTGTAGGACAAAACTCTCATGCTGCTTCACTGATCCCAATGAACCTACTTCTGTTTTACACATAAAACCCCTGGGCTCCTCTGGATGATTCAGGATACTCTCTTCATTCCACAGGTAGCTGATCAGCAGCCTTAATTCCTCCTTACCAAGTAACATAACATATTCACAAATTGAGGGGATTAGGATGTGAGCATCTTTAGGGAGTCATGATTCTGCCTCAGTTAGGTTCAGTTCAGTCACTCAGTTGTGTCTGACTCTGCAATCCCATGGACTGTGGCATGCAAGGTTATCACTGTACTATGAGTGAATTTCCATATTTAAAAAAAAAAAACTTGCATTTTCAAATGAATGTTATTCCCTTCCAAAGCAACACCTGATGAGACCTCTCACTTATTCTAATCACGCTGGAAATGAGAGGAATTCTTTTGAGGGTGCTGTCTTGAAGCTCAATGGATCATTCTTAGAATACCTACAATCATAGCAAAATTTTAGGGACTTAAAAATAAATTTGTGAAAATAGCCAGAAGTTGTATGAAAGCAAATGTACTGACTGTGGCAAACAATCAAATGAGAAAGTATCACTTTTCACAAGGTAAAACCAATAAAATAATGAGATTAGTTTTCCCAGTAGACTAATTTTTCTTTGAATAATAATATGTTATCACAATAATAAAAATATTATTATTATTATTATTATTATTATTATTAATAGCTCACTGAGTGCTCACTAGATGGATGCCCAGTACTGTTCTGGGAGCTTTGCATTAATTATCTCAACAACCCTAAAACATAGTTACTATTATTTATCCCATTTTACAGAGGTGTTTAACTTAGTACCAAAGAGTTTAAATAACTTTCTTAAAGTTACCAGGCTAGGAACAAGGAGAACCAGTATTCCAACCCAAATAATACTTAACCCTGCCACAAGCACCAATTCCACATACCTCTCTCTATTTTACTGATTTATTTCATCAGCAAAACAGTCTGAAAACTATTAAGTATAATACTAAAAAGTAATAAAAGTCAAATGACATGTTTATTTGGTTTGTGCTCTGTGACATTTAATTTCAAATAGGATTATAACCACAAAACTAAACAGAAATGAGACAAAAACCAAGGAATGACTCCAAGCATATTGGTGAAAACATTCATCTAAAAAAAAAGAATGCCTCAGATTTTCTTCCCAGTGTTTCTGGGAGCAGACATTAAGCACTTAAAAATTTAAAATACTACTCTGCCATAGAATGATCATCTCTAACTGTCATCTCTATTGACAAGCTGCAGGGAGGTAAAGATTTCAGTCCTGGAGATAAGTCAGAAAGACACAGACATCCACAGTGTGACATCTCCGTATAGGCAAGAGGCTGAGAAGCCAAACCAGCTGGGCAAGCAAATTACACCTCTCCTACATGGGCAGCAATATCATGAAGCCATTGAGGCAACTGAAGCCTAGAGGACATTAACACTGAAAGGAGCAGATTTATTTAGTCACGTCTTATCTCTACTAAAATAAGTGTGTAAAGTCAACTTTATTCTTATACATATTCAGCCAGTCACCCTATTCCTTAAGGTCACAATAGGAGAAACTCAAAGTCACCTCCTGTGACTTGTGGGAAGTCCATGTCCTCCCTGGGATTTCTGTAAGCTCCCAGAATCCTATTATTATTAACTCCTTTGGCATTCACCTCCCTTCTCTGTTCAGTTCAGGTTAAGGATCAGTTTGTCTTCCCAGAACCAAAGCTGTTTTCCATAACCCACCAACCCAGGCATAGATTTCAGCTCTTTTCTGTAACTGAAACACAAACACACACCCACATACACACAGTAAGACACTCACTCATGACAGCATGGTGTCTGTGCTTGAATGTCTGAGAATACTAGGAAAAGACTAAATCACACAAAAACGTGGATTTAATATTAGAAATATCCATTCATAAAAATTCTTGGTATCCTTTATGTCTCTTCTAGCCTTCTCACATCTTCCCTCCTATGTCAATTCATTCAGGAGAAAAAAAAGCAAAAAGATAACACATACACATATATTGCATATATACAGATTTCTGCCACTTCCTTGGACAGAGTAATGTATTTCCTTCCCCGCAGTTCCTCAATCCTAGGAAGTAAAGTTATAATGCTATTATCAACTACACTAGTTTCACTTCCACCTTGAGTGTGTTACCAAGCTATGCCATATCCAAATTGCCTCTTGGAATTGCTCTCTTGTGTTTCATATCGCCCAGAACCAAATGTATAGGTACCTGAACCACCAACACACTCCACCAACTCCATTATCTCCTCATCGAACCCAGAAACTACTGCTGGAATCACCTTGACAAGACTTATTTTATACTCGTACTCTATAATCTCATTCTTTAGTTTAAGAACACAAAAGTACTCTATCTCCCAATAGATTTTTTTCACATGTGAGCTAACATTCATTTGACCATTTATCTAATCAACCTCGTCAATTCTTTCGTTACTGTACAAATCCACATCTGGGCAAACAAATGTATTTTCAAACTCCAATCAGCAATATCATGAAGCCATTGAGGCAACTGAAGCCTAGAGGACATTAACACTGAAAGGAGCAGATTTATTTAGTCACGTCTTATCTCTACTAAAATAAGTGTGTAAAGTCAACTTTATTCTTATACATATTCAGCCAGTCACCCTATTCCTTAAGGTCACAATAGGAGAAACTCAAAGTCACCTCCTGTGACTTGTGGGAAGTCCATGTCCTCCCTGGGATTTCTGTAAGCTCCCAGAATCCTATTATTATTAACTCCTTTGGCATTCACCTCCCTTCTCTGTTCAGTTCAGGTTAAGGATCAGTTTGTCTTCCCAGAACCAAAGCTGTTTTCCATAACCCACCAACCCAGGCATAGATTTCAGCTCTTTTCTGTAACTGAAACACAAACACACACCCACATACACACAGTAAGACACTCACTCATGACAGCATGGTGTCTGTGCTTGAATGTCTGAGAATACTAGGAAAAGACTAAATCACACAAAAACGTGGATTTAATATTAGAAATATCCATTCATAAAAATTCTTGGTATCCTTTATGTCTCTTCTAGCCTTCTCACATCTTCCCTCCTATGTCAATTCATTCAGGAGAAAAAAAAGCAAAAAGATAACACATACACATATATTGCATATATACAGATTTCTGCCACTTCCTTGGACAGAGTAATGTATTTCCTTCCCCGCAGTTCCTCAATCCTAGGAAGTAAAGTTATAATGCTATTATCAACTACACTAGTTTCACTTCCACCTTGAGTGTGTTACCAAGCTATGCCATATCCAAATTGCCTCTTGGAATTGCTCTCTTGTGTTTCATATCGCCCAGAACCAAATGTATAGGTACCTGAACCACCAACACACTCCACCAACTCCATTATCTCCTCATCGAACCCAGAAACTACTGCTGGAATCACCTTGACAAGACTTATTTTATACTCTCGTACTCTATAATCTCATTCTTTAGTTTAAGAACACAAAAGTACTCTATCTCCCAATAGATTTTTTTCACATGTGAGCTAACATTCATTTGACCATTTATCTAATCAACCTCGTCAATTCTTTCGTTACTGTACAAATCCACATCTGGGCAAACAAATGTATTTTCAAACTCCAATCAGCATGATTCATTTAGCTTCAAAAGCATGTTTCTTTTTACTTGCATGTTAGTTTCAGTACCTGAAATATTCCTTCTCCTTCTACATATACATATTCGCATTTCAAAAATGAGGTCAAATTTCCTTTCCTATAGGATACCATCTCAAATTGAAGCCATCTAACTGGGACCACTATTCTGCTCTCAACCCATTTAATCTGTTAAGGACTCTGTCATCTTTGAGTGTTAATCTAACCAAAATAGCTAACATTCTTTGAGCAAACACTTAGCCTCAGGATTAATTTGTGTAATTCTCATCTTAAAGAATCAACAAAAACTTTAAACATGTATACTATTGTCCCCAGTTAATAGATAAAACAGCTGATGTTTAAAGAGATTAAACAGTGATCCAAACCCACCTAGCTGGAACATGGCAGAAGAAAGTTTTGATCTGAGATTCTCTGAGTTCATCACCCATGCCTTAACCACAATATGATAAAACTTCCAGGAAAATTATGTTATTCAATAACAGAGTCATTTCTGTTTGCTTAATCTAGTAATCCATATAAACCATGAGTTATTAAAGGTAATAGCTTGTTTCTTCTACCTTATTTATATTATTTGTCCTTTTTAAAAAAATATTTTGACTTAAAAATATGGGTGGGGGAGGCAATCAAAGAGGAATGATATAATATTTATTCTTCTCATAAATAAAATTTAATTAGTATTGTGGTCAGTCTATCAGTATCAGGCATTCTGTAGGCAAACTTATTTCAGGAGTTATCATTCACTTAAAGGTGATAGATTTATATCTAAAACCAATACAAGTTAGATTCCTGAAGTCCTCATCAGGCAGAACTACTAGAAATTCTGCAAAATCAAATTCTTTCCAGACAACATAGGAATATCATCTGCTCTATTCCCTTATTTTCAAGGAGTAAAAAATAATAAACATAGCACTTCTGTTAAATCAAAGTTCTTCAGAAAAAAAAAAATGAGGAAAAGTGTCTATTTCTAAACTAAAATATGTAAAAGTCAGTATTTGTTTGCAAAAGTCCTAGGAGGAAGTAATCTATCTTTCCTCCCAGAACAAAATTAAGAGTACATAAAAACCGTCTTGATGATATACCTGAGTAACCATTTCCAGAATTTATTATACAAAGGGTCAAATATTCCATTTCTCGCAACCATTACTCTTCATAAGCCTTGCAGGAATAAAATTAATCAAAGAAAACAAAATCACATTTCTTCCTCAAAATTGTAATAGAAGAAAATTTGTGAAAGGGATGGAATAAGCAAGTATACAAGATTTATGTGATGCTCACCACCCACCCAAAGCCCATTTTCACTAAAGCAAATCTTAAAACCCTCTGTAGAAAATGATCTTAGATAAATGTAAAGCTTATTCTACCAGTTCTTATTGGTTACATAATGATACAGTCATTTAATTTTTAGCAAAGCTAAGTTTGGAGATTTGCACTGGCAAACATGTAATCCCCTCACCTGGCAATTAGTCTACTCAGAAAATTCAAGATAATTTTTATATTACTATTTTTTAAAGAACATAAAGAAATAAGTCCCCTGACAGGAAAAAAAAAATTGTGCAATACATTCTGAGGTATCCTGCAATTTATTTTTCCAAAATATATGTTACTTTGGGTCATCCATTTCTCAGCTCTCCTCTATAAATAGAAAGTGGAATTGATGTATTTGGATATGGATTTCTTTTTTCAAAAACTAGGTATAATAAAATGAACTGAAATATTTTCATAGGAATTATATTTACTTTAGATTCATGTAGAAGCTGGCTTATTCGTTCAAAATTATAAAAACATTTTTACTGTTAGACCGTTTTAACTTATTTAAAGACTTTACAGTTAAAGGCTTCATGCCATTTTTATATACCTAAAGGTTTTTGCATACTTCATATGAAAACTGTTTTGGTTTTTTTTTTTAATTTTGGCCACTTTTATTGTTTTATTTATTTATTTTCATCCATCTTCACTCTTTGTCCTGTGTGGGCCTCCCACTGCAGTGGCCATTCTTGTTGCAGAGCGTCAGCTCCGGGCATATGCACTCCAGAACTGGCTGAGAATTGGACACACTGGTCCAGCAGCTCCACAGCACGTGGGATCTTCCTGGGCCAGGGAGGGAATTGGTGCACTGGTACTGCAAGGCAGACTCTTCACCCACTGGACCACTAGGGAAGCTCCTGAGAACAGTTTTCAATACCAGTCTTTGATAATGCTGACAAAAATCACTTAAATGGATTGAGTAGTCAGTGGGACTTTGGATTGTATTAAAATCTTACAAAAAAGAGTGTTATTAAGTCTCAAAATGCTCATACCTTAAAAAACAGTTAACATTATGTAACTGTGATATGGACTAGCCAATTCATCACATGGTGACTTGAGCAGAAGGCAATCAGCAAGCAAGAGAGAAATAGAGTCTATTGACCCGAATAAGCATTTGGTCACATAGAAGGAGCAGGAGACAGAAGGGGCGGGGCGGGGAGGGCAAAGGAGGGTAGCAAATGCTTCTTGAGCACATTTCACTTGCTAGCCCTCTTTTTAACTTTTCCAACTATCTTCTAAAATTAGTCTACTCAGAAAATTCAAGATAATTTTTATATTACTATTTTTAAAGAACATAAAGAAATAAGTCCCTGACAGGAAAAAAAATTGTGCAATACATTCTGAGGTATCCTGCAATTTATTTTTCCAAAATATATGTTACTTTGGGTCATCCATTTCTCAGCTCTCCTCTATAAATAGAAAGTGGAATTGATGTATTTGGATATGGATTTCTTTTTTCAAAAACTAGGTATAATAAAATGAACTGAAATATTTTCATAGGAATTATATTTACTTTAGATTCATGTAGAAGCTGGCTTATTCGTTCAAAATTATAAAAACATTTTTACTGTTAGACCGTTTTAACTTATTTAAAGACTTTACAGTTAAAGGCTTCATGCCATTTTTATATACCTAAAGGTTTTTGCATACTTCATATGAAAACTGTTTTGGTTTTTTTTTTTAATTTTGGCCACTTTTATTGTTTTATTTATTTATTTTCATCCATCTTCACTCTTTGTCCTGTGTGGGCCTCCCACTGCAGTGGCCATTCTTGTTGCAGAGCGTCAGCTCCGGGCATATGCACTCCAGAACTGGCTGAGAATTGGACACACTGGTCCAGCAGCTCCACAGCACGTGGGATCTTCCTGGGCCAGGGAGGGAATTGGTGCACTGGTACTGCAAGGCAGACTCTTCACCCACTGGACCACTAGGGAAGCTCCTGAGAACAGTTTTCAATACCAGTCTTTGATAATGCTGACAAAAATCACTTAAATGGATTGAGTAGTCAGTGGGACTTTGGATTGTATTAAAATCTTACAAAAAAGAGTGTTATTAAGTCTCAAAATGCTCATACCTTAAAAAACAGTTAACATTATGTAACTGTGATATGGACTAGCCAATTCATCACATGGTGACTTGAGCAGAAGGCAATCAGCAAGCAAGAGAGAAATAGAGTCTATTGACCCGAATAAGCATTTGGTCACATAGAAGGAGCAGGAGACAGAAGGGGCGGGGGCGGGGGGGGAGGGCAAAGGAGGGTAGCAAATGCTTCTTGAGCACATTTCACTTGCTAGCTCTCACTCCAACTATCTTTCTTATGAATTTATCGTATTTAAGTCTCTTGAGCCTTACAAAGTGGGTAATAGAATTATCCCCATTACACAGATGAAGAAACTAAATAGCAGAGAGCTTATGTTTACTTTTCCTATTTTTTCTAATACTTTTGAGCAAATAGCTTGATTGAAGAGAAGGGGAAAAGATAAGGGAGCTGAATAAAGTGGAAACCAGAAACAATGCTGTAAAATGGGGATGGGTTAAATAAAATATTGTATTTGGCGATTGTATAGTATAGCAAAATATAGTATTTGATTAAGTCCATCAGTGATGGAATACTATACAACTGCTAAGAAGAACAGACAAGTTCTGCACAATATCTACATGAATAGAGCTCAAAACACAAGTGCAAACTGCAAAAAGATTTTTTAAAAAGGTGCTCCACTTATATACAAAGCGGGGCTTCCCTGGTGGTCCAGTGAGTAAGGACACTGCCTTGCAGTGCAAGGGGCGCAGGTTCGATCCCTGGCCTGGGAATATCCCACATGCCACTGGACCTATGTGTCCAACTACCAAGTCAGCAGTCTAGAGTGCATGTGCCCAGAGCCAGTGCTCTGCAACGAGAGAGGCCACAGCGATGGGAAGCCCACAAGCCAAAGAACAAAGATGAATGAAAATAAACAAATGAAAGACCAATAGAAGTGGCCACAAAAAAATATATTATATAAAAAAAAATTATACAAAGCAATACCTACAGAGTTATGTTGTCCAAGAGGGGACATGTGGCTATTGAGCATTTGAAATGTAGAAAATGTGACTAAGAAACTTAAATTTTTATTTCATTTATTTTAATTAATTTAAAATTTAAAACCAAAGCATTATAAAATATGTTTTCCCATTAAGCAATAATATTTTGTTGATATCACAGTTCACTTTATCTTTTATCATGTAACATATTCTTCTACTATAGTACTTGAGTGAGTAATTTTTATTCTTTTAAGTGTGACTGTTAGAAAAGACTAAATTGTACACATGGCTTGCATTATATTTCTACTAGACATTATTGCTATAGATTCTTCTTAAAGAAGCATTGCTGTTGTTTAGTCACCGAGTTGTGTCCAGCTCTTTGGCAATCCACGGACGATAGCCCATCAGGCTCCTTTGTTCACGGGATTTCCCAGGCAAGAATACTGGAGTAAGTTGCCACTTCCTTCTCCAAGGGATCCTTCTCCAGGGATCAAACCCATGTCTCCTGCATTGGTAGGCAGATTCTTTACCACTGAGCCACCTGGGAAGCCTTGAAGTATAAGTGCATTTAAGACTATTTTTGAAATAGACTGAAGGGACCTACACTAAATTCATGATATTGGCTACTTCTAGTCAGGAAGACAGGAAAGAATGAAAATAGACATTGGAGTTAAAACAAAAGGAATTTCCACTTTCTGTGATTTTGTTTCCTTTTTTTCAAAACTGACAAAATAAAGAGGTCAATGAAGCAAATATAGCAAAATCTGGCATTACATGGAGGTACATGTATAAAAATCCATCAAGCTGTGCGCATGACACATTATTGACCAGGGAATTTTTGCAGAAACTAATGTCTGTGGTGTTAATACGTATGTGATCAATAAAGAGTTAAATTTAGACTGTGGGGGCTTCCCTGGTGGTCCAGTGGGTAAGATCACCGCCTTGCAGTGCAAGGGGGGCCGGTTCAATCCCTGACCTGGGAAGATTCCACGTGACACAAAGTAGCTGGGCTGATGTGTCCAACTACTGAGCTGGAGCTCTGGAGCACATGAGGCCAGAGCCAGTGCAAAAGAGGCCACTGCGATGGGAGGCCCACACGGGCCAAAGAACAAATATGAAGTTTATTTATGAAAATAAATAAATGAAAGACCAATAGAAGTGGCCAAAAAAATTAAAATAAAAAAAAAAGATTGTGTCCTTCACTATAAGTTATCCTTCAATAGAAAGTAAAAAACTTGGGCTTCCCTGGTGGTCCAGTGGGTAAAGACACTGCCTTGCAGTGCAGAGGGTGCCGGTTCAATCCCTGGCCTGGGAAGATCCCACATGCCGCGGAGCGGCTGGACCAATGTGTCCAACTACCAAGCTGGAGCTCTGCAGCGACAGAGGCCACTGCGATGGGAGGCCCACACAGGCCTAAGAACAAAGATGGATGAAAAATAGATAAATGAGGGCTTCCGCTGGTGGTCCTGTGGGTAAGGACACCACCTTGCAGTGCAAGGGGTGCCAGTTCGAGCCCTGGCCTGGGAAGATCCCACGTGCCGCGGAGCAGCTGGACCGATGTGTCCAATTACCGAGCCGGAGCACTGGAGCGCATGTGTCCAGAGCTGGCGCTCTGCAACAACAGACGCCACTGCGATGGGAGGCCCACAGGAGCCAAGGAACAAAGACGGATGAAAATAGAGAAATGAAAGACCAATAGAAGTGGCCCGCCCACTCCCCTCCTTCCCCAACTCAACCCCTGCCCAAAATAAATAAATAAATACTCTTTAAAAAAAAAAAAAAAAAAAGAAAGTAAAAAACTTGTTACTTAGGATCTTTGCATGTATGTTCATAGAAAAAAGAGACTGTAATTTTCTCTTCTTGTGTTATCCTGCCTGACTTCAGCATCAAGAGTACACAAGCCTCAGAACACAAGCTTCACATCTTTCACCCTTTAAATGTATTTTGCACCATGGAAGAATCTCAGAGTCATTGTAAGGAGCAGTTAAATAATATATGAGTGCATGTTGAATAACAGAAAGCTCTGAAACATAGGAGAAATCATTCCATTACCATCACTTTACAGTTCTTCTCTTACATATGAACTGTTCACATTGGAAATCATGTCTGTTTGGCTTCAACAAAGACAACTTTGAAGATTATAAATAAGTTTTGTTTGGAAAAAGAGAGTGTGAGAGCAGGATTTATGGATATGAATATCAAATACAGATAATCAGAGTTAACATAGAGATAAGAATCAAGTTCTGAATGTGGTTTGCATTGAAATAAATGAGCACTCACTCATACTTGACTCTTAGCCTAAAAAGGGATATTAAATAAGTTATGTTCCATTTCAATTTTCTTTAATTGTGGCATATTTGCTGCTCTCCAAATTGCCTTTAATATGAAAGATGAAATCATTTCAAAACACTAGTATTGAACACTGAAATGATGATATAGATGTCTTACTTTAATGATTCTGGCAACTTTCCTAAGTCCTAAAAAAACAAAACATGCTGTTTAAATATAATTATAATGAGTGAACAAATCACCACATTTTTATAAATTTTAGCTACTCTCAGGCTTGAGACCTGAGTGGCAAACATCCAGGGAAAAGTATTAGAAGAATTGGCAAGGAGAACTAGGGTAGGGCCAGGGGCTTTCACATTACATTTAAGCAGAAGAAAACCCCAGTGAGGAAAATATTATCCCCATTTAATTATAAAGAAAGTGAGATCAGAGGTTAAGTAACATGTGAGCCATCATAAGGCCAGGAGACTCTCCCATCAGGCCTCAAATCAAGGTCTCTCTCCTCCAAAGCACAGCCCCTTTCCACTTATATCAACTTGAGAGTCAGAGACTCCCACCCCATTTAAAAGAGAACTGGTGAAAATTGAAAAGTGACTCAGAGTACTCACAGGTGAACAGTATTTGCTGTAACAGGCACATTTGAATGTCACCTGAACATCTTGTGGTTTAGAAGAATTACCCCGTTTCCCAGGACGAGCAAAGTCCAAACCCATTACATGCCATACATCATCCTGAAGACACAAATATTTTCCCTTGTTTCTTCATTTCTCCAACTTGTCAGACATAATGAAAACAGAACAGCTTACGCGTAAGTATTGGTTTCTCTTTTTTCAATGTTCTCTATTAAAGCTTAATTGACAATCATAAGACAATTAAAAATTAAAGAATGATAAAAGTTAAATGTCTTCAATACGTTCAGAAAAACCACTGGTAAATGTAAATCAGAGAGAGAGGCAGGGAAAGAGGCTATTGTTTAAACAACAGTAAATCATCAAGTGTACCATTGTTAGAGACTTCCCCGTGAAGCAGCTTCATCAGGTCATTTCCAGTGTGTTCATACCAACACCGGTGGGGCTGATTAGTCCAGAGCAGTCAGAGTTCCTGGCTGGATATCTGTGTAAGTGCAGTCATGGTGTGGCCTTAGGTAAATCACAGAAGGAGAGCTAGGGAGGGTAACTTGGGAACTCAGCCCTGGGAAATCCTAGTCTGGTCAGCACACAAATCATTTAACAATCATTATTATAATCACTGCTAAATTACTGTTGGGCTGGGGGACAGGGAGGCCTATTTTGCACTCTGATTTCACTGAAGATTCCAAGATGACTATTTAAATTTCCAGAATAAATAATTTCCTTTCCCACGATTGTCTCAGAGAAGCCAAGATTTCCCTGTGACTTTTAATTCTAGCTAAATTTCGTGGCCTTGGGCATGAGGCTCTTATTCTCTAGAAGAATTGGCAAGGAGAACTAGGGTAGGGCCAGGGGCTTTCACATTACATTTAAGCAGAAGAAAACCCCAGTGAGGAAAATATTATCCCCATTTAATTATAAAGAAAGTGAGATCAGAGGTTAAGTAACATGTGAGCCATCATAAGGCCGGGAGACTCTCCCATCAGGCCTCAAATCAAGGTCTCTCTCCTCCAAAGCACAGCCCCTTTCCACTTATATCAACTTGAGAGTCAGAGACTCCCACCCCATTTAAAAGAGAACTGGTGAAAATTGAAAAGTGACTCAGAGTACTCACAGGTGAACAGTATTTGCTGTAACAGGCACATTTGAATGTCACCTGAACATCTTGTGGTTTAGAAGAATTACCCCGTTTCCCAGGACGAGCAAAGTCCAAACCCATTACATGCCATACATCATCCTGAAGACACAAATATTTTCCCTTGTTTCTTCATTTCTCCAACTTGTCAGACATAATGAAAACAGAACAGCTTACGCGTAAGTATTGGTTTCTCTTTTTTCAATGTTCTCTATTAAAGCTTAATTGACAATCATAAGACAATTAAAAATTAAAGAATGATAAAAGTTAAATGTCTTCAATACGTTCAGAAAAACCACTGGTAAATGTAAATCAGAGAGAGAGGCAGGGAAAGAGGCTATTGTTTAAACAACAGTAAATCATCAAGTGTACCATTGTTAGAGACTTCCCCGTGAAGCAGCTTCATCAGGTCATTTCCAGTGTGTTCATACCAACACCGGTGGGGCTGATTAGTCCAGAGCAGTCAGAGTTCCTGGCTGGATATCTGTGTAAGTGCAGTCATGGTGTGGCCTTAGGTAAATCACAGAAGGAGAGCTAGGGAGGGTAACTTGGGAACTCAGCCCTGGGAAATCCTAGTCTGGTCAGCACACAAATCATTTAACAATCATTATTATAATCACTGCTAAATTACTGTTGGGCTGGGGGACAGGGAGGCCTATTTTGCACTCTGATTTCACTGAAGATTCCAAGATGACTATTTAAATTTCCAGAATAAATAATTTCCTTTCCCACGATTGTCTCAGAGAAGCCAAGATTTCCCCTGTGACTTTTAATTCTAGTTCTTTAATCTTAATTTTTCAGTGGCCTTGGGCAAGGCATTGGAGCGCTCAACGCCTTAATTCTCCTAGTCACTAAATAGCAATAATGATACGGGCTCTTTGAGGTTTTTTTTTTTTTATTGGCCTCTTTCAATTTATTCTGAACTTCTCTCAGGTCTTAAAAGTAACTCAATTTCTTCCATCTCAGCATCCTTGCACACTTGAATCCCTATGCATGAAAAATGATTCCCTCATCTTGCTGCTGCTCTACAGCCCCTGATAAACTCCTGCACATCCTCTGTCTCAACTTAAGCAACCCTTCCTCAGGAAAGCTTCATCAAGGCAAGGTTAGGGTCTGTCTTGGTCACCACCAAAGAGGCTAGTGCCTAGCACAGCACCTGACATATGGAAAAGCTCAGTCGATCTTTCTTTCGTTCGTTCGTTTGTTCTTTCTCTTTCATGAATGTATGTGAGATCTTGGGCAATTCACTTAATCACTTCGGGCACTGTTTTTCTCATTTGCAAAATAAATGACTAAAATGAATCATATCCAGTGTCCTTTCAGCACTAACATTCCAGGATTATGATTTGGGAATCAGTATCCTCTCATTGATCTTAAACCCTTTTTAAATTTTATTCTGCCTAATGGAATTCACTCAATTACCAAGTTCACTGTGATGACTGACTGGTTCTATGCGGTAATTTGGCTGGACCACAAAGTGTCTAGTTAGACAAACATTATTTTGGATGTTTCTGTTGAGGAGGAGGTTAATATTTAAATTGGTCAGCTTTGAGAAAAGCAAATGTCCCTTCATAGTGTAGATGGGCCTCATCCAATCATTAGAAGGATTTTTGTTCTCTGAAGAGAGCAAAAGGTTCAGCCAATGCCAAGCAAGAGAGAATTCTGCAGCACTCTGGGCTTCATTTGCAGCATCAGCTCTTCGTGATTATATACTAAACTGCTTTCAGATTCAAGTTGGAATTTTAGTTTCCCTGGGTCTCCAGTCTGCCAATATGCTATAGATTCTAGACCTGACAGCCTCCATAATCATGTGAGTTTTTTTTTTCCTCTTTTTTCTAAATAATTTCCTTTCCCACGATTGTCTCAGAGAAGCCAAGATTTCCCCTGTGACTTTTAATTCTAGTTCTTTAATCTTAATTTTTCAGTGGCCTTGGGCAAGGCATTGGAGCGCTCAACGCCTTAATTCTCCTAGTCACTAAATAGCAATAATGATACGGGCTCTTTGAGGTTTTTTTTTTTTATTGGCCTCTTTCAATTTATTCTGAACTTCTCTCAGGTCTTAAAAGTAACTCAATTTCTTCCATCTCAGCATCCTTGCACACTTGAATCCCTATGCATGAAAAATGATTCCCTCATCTTGCTGCTGCTCTACAGCCCCTGATAAACTCCTGCACATCCTCTGTCTCAACTTAAGCAACCCTTCCTCAGGAAAGCTTCATCAAGGCAAGGTTAGGGTCTGTCTTGGTCACCACCAAAGAGGCTAGTGCCTAGCACAGCACCTGACATATGGAAAAGCTCAGTCGATCTTTCTTTCGTTCGTTCGTTTGTTCTTTCTCTTTCATGAATGTATGTGAGATCTTGGGCAATTCACTTAATCACTTCGGGCACTGTTTTTCTCATTTGCAAAATAAATGACTAAAATGAATCATATCCAGTGTCCTTTCAGCACTAACATTCCAGGATTATGATTTGGGAATCAGTATCCTCTCATTGATCTTAAACCCTTTTTAAATTTTATTCTGCCTAATGGAATTCACTCAATTACCAAGTTCACTGTGATGACTGACTGGTTCTATGCGGTAATTTGGCTGGACCACAAAGTGTCTAGTTAGACAAACATTATTTTGGATGTTTCTGTTGAGGAGGAGGTTAATATTTAAATTGGTCAGCTTTGAGAAAAGCAAATGTCCCTTCATAGTGTAGATGGGCCTCATCCAATCATTAGAAGGATTTTTGTTCTCTGAAGAGAGCAAAAGGTTCAGCCAATGCCAAGCAAGAGAGAATTCTGCAGCACTCTGGGCTTCATTTGCAGCATCAGCTCTTCGTGATTATATACTAAACTGCTTTCAGATTCAAGTTGGAATTTTAGTTTCCCTGGGTCTCCAGTCTGCCAATATGCTATAGATTCTAGACCTGACAGCCTCCATAATCATGTGAGCCAATTCCTTATAATAAATATCTATCTTCTATCTATTTATCTACACACATTCTATTGTATATGTATATATCCATATATACAACATTTTGTCATACCAGGAAACAAGGAAGCTATCACAGAACACGAGAGTTACACCAAAAGGATAAAATAACCAATTTGAAGGGAATAGTACTGGCGAGAGAAGAGAAAATTTGAGCATCTAAAAGAATAAAAACCACAATAGATAGGAATACTTCAATATACAAAATTCATGACTTCAGAATTATACCCAGAAAGAAAGAAAACTCACTGGCCACTTTTGGAAATTGCAATGGTACCAACTTATTATTCGGAATGTTAGTAAAGGAAAATAAGCATATGGTCTACTGTTACTCAACAAATTCTGTTTTTAGAGTAACCAAACAATGAATAAGAGGCAATTCTTTATTATAAAGGAATTCTAAATAATAAAAATGAGAGAAATGATAGCATTTTTAAGTGGTACAGTTTATAATTCATGAGGAAATTGTGGATCTAGGCTGTGTTCATCAAACACTATTAAGTGAATAGTTGGTGAGACATTTTATAATGTCTGTATCAGTCTGACAACACCAGAACCCACTAATCAATCTTAATCTAAAGTAAGGCCTCCTGATAAGATGCAAGAGAAAGCACACAACCAACTATGAAATATTATTTTAAAACAATAAAATAACAGTCAAACTCAGATTGAGCAAACAAATGACATTTAGGGAGAGGTGTGTAAAACTAGCGAGACATAAAAGATTTCTCAGCTAAATGTGACGTATGAGCCATTTTGTACTCTAATTAAAATATACCAACTGTAATAAGAACTTTTTGAAACAATTGGTAAAATTTAAACATGGATATTAGATGATAGCTGTTTGAATAGTTTAACCATGCTACTGTTAAGTTGGGGACTGTATTATCAATTAGTGCCACAAAAATATTTACACATGAAATGACATAATGTCAGGGATTTGTTTTAAAATATTGCAACCAAGCATAAAGTTGTAAGGCATGAAAGTACAGGGTGAGGAAAAAATAAGAGAAAAACAATTGTCAAAATATTAAATAAAAACTGAAAGTGGATGATGGGTCATTTATATTCATTTCATCACACAATTCTCTCTACTCTTATATGTAGTTGAAAATGTTTCTAATAAAAGATAATAATAAAAATATAAAAAGCATTCTATTTGTTTGGAAAGACCAAAAACTGACGTTTAAAGAATAGAAGTTGGTTAATTAAAAATCACTGGAGGGTTCCAAGATTCTAACTTCAGTGTACAGTGTGTTGGCAACATAAACGTGCAAACCAACTTCGTTTTATTCAGGATAAAAAACCTGGCTCTGTCTAGGTCATGTAACTAGGATCCAGCCCTCAGTTTTCACATTCAAGAACTCTATTACATCAGTTCACCAAAAACGGCTATTTTCTTCCTTTCAGGGACTGGGGACTCAAAAATGCAACAAAAGCCTTCCTTTTTACTGGACATAGGCTTCATGGAAAGCTCATTGGCAAAATCAGAGTATATATATATTACAGAAAAATCTTCATTATTAGATTATATACTACTGTAAGTCCTGATAAACTGTTCCTATCTCCATAAAGAGTGTCTCTTTGTAGGAAAACAGAACTTTACGGTCCACACATAGTTAGTCTACTAGTTCAGCACTGAAGAAAGTCTGATGCATTTTCTACCCTGTATAAGGATCATTTCCCTTTTATTTACATTTTCATCTTTACAGTACTTTTCTTATTTAACAAACTTTTTAATGCCCTACACTTTCCAAATTTATAATTTATTTTTATTGCTTCTATAGTATATTTGTTTCCCTTTGTGGTATTACTTAGTTATATTCAAATATTAATACATGTTTTTTTTCTATTTTAGGTATTTTCATGCAAAATTTAGTTAATATGGCACCACCATTCTGCCTGAAGACCCAATAAAATTTCGAATAGGGCTATATTAATGTCTTTATTGATTGAGCCACCATTGAAAAAGTCCCTGATGATGGGAAAGATTGAGAGCAGAAAGAGAAGAGGGCATCAGAGGATGAGATGGCTGGATGGCATCACCGATGCAATGGACATGAACTTGGGCAAACACCAGGAGATGGTGAGGGGCATGGAGGCTTGATGTGCTGCAGTCCATGGATTTGCTGAGTTGGACATGACTGGGTGACTGAACAACAACACATTAATGTCTGCCTATGCAGAAGTTCTTCAACTGGTAGAAGCACTTAAAGAGAGCCCTGCCAGTAAGTTAAGTATTTCATGAAGTTAGTTGTAGTAAAATTTCTACTCCATTCTGGTTCATCTCTAAAGGCTCTAGAATAATAGGCTAGAAATCAGTCCCGTAAAAACATTTAACATTTTTCTTGACTGAAAAAAAAGTCACACTTTCCATATGTGAAGAATATCCTAAATTTAAACAATCAGCCCAAACTCCAGGTAACCAGTTGGGTATTGTTATATAAATACATTATCAAATAAATCTGGTCTATATGGTTTCTCACTAAAATCAGTAAGATGTTTTCTTTTCTGTCTCCTTTTCTCTTGAGCCTGGAAAGCTCATTGGCAAAATCAGAGTATATATATATTACAGAAAAATCTTCATTATTAGATTATATACTACTGTAAGTCCTGATAAACTGTTCCTATCTCCATAAAGAGTGTCTCTTTGTAGGAAAACAGAACTTTACGGTCCACACATAGTTAGTCTACTAGTTCAGCACTGAAGAAAGTCTGATGCATTTTCTACCCTGTATAAGGATCATTTCCCTTTTATTTACATTTTCATCTTTACAGTACTTTTCTTATTTAACAAACTTTTTAATGCCCTACACTTTCCAAATTTATAATTTATTTTTATTGCTTCTATAGTATATTTGTTTCCCTTTGTGGTATTACTTAGTTATATTCAAATATTAATACATGTTTTTTTTCTATTTTAGGTATTTTCATGCAAAATTTAGTTAATATGGCACCACCATTCTGCCTGAAGACCCAATAAAATTTCGAATAGGGCTATATTAATGTCTTTATTGATTGAGCCACCATTGAAAAAGTCCCTGATGATGGGAAAGATTGAGAGCAGAAAGAGAAGAGGGCATCAGAGGATGAGATGGCTGGATGGCATCACCGATGCAATGGACATGAACTTGGGCAAACACCAGGAGATGGTGAGGGGCATGGAGGCTTGATGTGCTGCAGTCCATGGATTTGCTGAGTTGGACATGACTGGGTGACTGAACAACAACACATTAATGTCTGCCTATGCAGAAGTTCTTCAACTGGTAGAAGCACTTAAAGAGAGCCCTGCCAGTAAGTTAAGTATTTCATGAAGTTAGTTGTAGTAAAATTTCTACTCCATTCTGGTTCATCTCTAAAGGCTCTAGAATAATAGGCTAGAAATCAGTCCCGTAAAAACATTTAACATTTTTCTTGACTGAAAAAAAAGTCACACTTTCCATATGTGAAGAATATCCTAAATTTAAACAATCAGCCCAAACTCCAGGTAACCAGTTGGGTATTGTTATATAAATACATTATCAAATAAATCTGGTCTATATGGTTTCTCACTAAAATCAGTAAGATGTTTTCTTTTCTGTCTCCTTTTTCTCTTGAGCCTGCAAACATAACAGCCAGATACCAATAGAGAACTAAGAGTAGATCATCAAAAACAAGAGAACATGACCAATCTTCCTTGACGGAACCTTTAGCAAAATAAAACTAGGATTAAAAAATGGTAGTGCTTGTGATATTTATTATGCCACACTGTTCAAAGGGCAGGACTTAATTTTATGTTACACTTCAATCTACTGCAAAATTTAAAATTCAAAGGAAGAAATAAAACACTTGTACTCAAAAGTTATTTTTAGTTCAAATGGATTAAGGACCTAAATGTAAGACCTGAAACCATAAAGCTTCTAGACGAGAACATAAGCAGAACACTTTTTGACGTAAACAAAAAGACCAACCATGGAATAGGAGAAAATACTTCCAAATGAAATAGTCAACAAGGGGTTAATATCCAAAACATACAATGAGCTCATACAACCCAATATCAAAATAATAAACCATCCAGTCAAAAAGTGGGCAGAAGACCTGAAAGACATTTTTCCTAACAAAGACATACAGATAGCTAACAGGCACACAAAAAGATGCTCAATATTCCTAATCATTAGAGAAATGCAAATGCAAATCATAATAGATATCACCTCACACCTGTCAGAATGGTTACTGTAAAAAACAGTCTACAAATAACAAATGTTGGTGAGGATGTGGAGAATGTTGGTGGGACTGTAAATTGGTGCATCCACTAGGGAAAGCAGTACGGAGCTTCCTCGAAAAACTGAAAATAAAATTACCATATGATCCAGCAGTTCCACTGCTGGGTACATATCCAGAAAAAACCAAAACACTAATTCGAAAAGATACGTGAACCTCAATGTTCATAGCAGCACTTAGTTTACAATAACTAAAATACGGAAGCAACTCAAGTATTAAACCACAGATGAATGGATAAGGAAGATACGATATGTCAAAGAAAGATGTGATACGTAAAAGAAGGAAGTTCTACCATTTGCAGCAACATGGATAGACCTAGAGAATATTATTCTTAGTGAAAAAAGTCCAGGAAAGACATCACTTAAGTATACATTATTTATAGGTGGAATTTAAAAATGAAATAAATCAATGTATATTGCAAAATTCACGAGTAAGACAAATTAATGGATATCAAGGGGAGAGGGAAAAGAAGAGGAGCAAGACATGGGTATGAGATCAAGAGATACAAACTACTATATATAATAAAATAGATGAGCAAAAATAATATATTATACAGCCAGGTATTATGGCCATTATTTTATACTAACTTTTTTTTTAATTTTGGCCTCTTTTTTAACTGTTTTATTTGTTTATTTATTTTCATCCATCTTTATTCTTTGGCCTGTGTGGGCCTCCCACTGCAGTGACCTCTCTCGTTGCAGAGCACTGGCTCTGAGCTCACGCTCTCCAGAGCTCTGGATCATAATTGGACACACTGGTCCAGCTGCCCCATGGCATGTGGGATCTTCCCAGACCAGTATCGAACCAATGCCCCTTGCACTGCAAGGCAGACTCCTTATAGTCACTGGACCACCAGGGAAGCCCTATTTTACACTAACTTTTAGTGGCACATAATCCATAAAAACACTAAAAGGAAATAAATTAATAAATATGGAAAAGGGTAGCTAAAAACTGTATCCACTGTTTTATTCTTTTTTTCCCCAAGAATAATATTAAGTGCATATACTCAAGATACAGCTTGTTTGTTGGTTTTGGAAATACTTTCTTTAGGCTTTACAGTCTACTCCTTTAGCTCTACCAGCATGAAAACCTAGATTAATAATAGTTTGGCTTCCAAAATCTTATTAGAGTAAAAAGTAATACTTACATATAACACAGAATCTAAATTTTAATGTACATAAAACTTCCACAGGTGACATTTGAAATCACGTTAGGGTGGGCTTAAATTTGCTGATTCAAAGTAAGTACTATAGATATCACAGTCCTTCCATTCTACTTAATGTGGAGTCCTTCATGAGAATCTCATGATAGTCCCTGGCTTCCCCAAAAGAAATGAGGAATTGTCAAAAGCATCCCTGATATCACAGGTAACATTTAGGATCAAAACTCTTTTTTTTTTTGAACATATATATACATTTTTTTTTTACAGGGTTTTGTTGTTTACTGCCACACATTGACCTAAATCCATCATAGTAGGAGAAACTCCTTATATAAGATGGCTCTAGCTTGTTTTTCTTCTAATAGATCACTACTCTTTCTGCCTCTTGTCACTCTGCTGTCTGTCTGTAAAATAACAATCTCTTTTTTTTTTAATTTCATATTTTACAAGGGATTGTATTCCACTTAAATTTGAGAAATTCAACTTTTAGTTCCAGAACCTATATGATGAATTTTACCATATAAATCACATTTTTCCCCTAAATAGACAAATGAATACGCCAAACTACAAAATCATACATAACACTTGCTAGAATTTAACCCTGACATTAAGGATCACTGTGAGACCATTTGATCTTTAGCAGATGATTCTTTCCTTAGCAAAACATTATCACTGATATTTCTATAGCTAATAGTGAAATAAAGTCACATCATCTACAAATTCAGCTCTCTGTGGAAAGATAAGAAAATGATCATCTATTACAATATTAAACATGGGATTCCAGATTTGAAAGTCTGAAAAAAACCAACCTCTAAAATCCATCTCACCTCTAAAATGTATGGTATATGAACTTAATGACATAAATCAGGAGTAAAACCAACATATTGATTTCATTTTAATAATCATGAACTAAGACTTTACACAGAATAAACATGCAAGTATTTTCTGCAGTGTGTGAGCCCTCTACATACATACAGTCAGTCGTGTCTCTTTCAAAGGATGAAGTAATAAACATCACTCATCAGAGAGCAATGTAGTCAAGTGAGCATGAGAGTCTGATCTGAGAGGGAACCGTTCACACATTACATAGCACAGGGCCTTCCTTCTGGGACCATGTCTTTTTCAATGTCACTTCCATTAGAGAAGGGAAATGGCTAACTCTGCTTCCAAGAGAAGAGTCATAGATTTTTCCTGCTGCCATAACAGCAGTGGGTAACACCTTCAGCTCTTAACTCGCTGGAGTTGTGGCTTTGTACTGGACATTTTGTCCATGCATTCTTGTCAGGATCTCATTTTCTAGACATATTTGTGTTTGAAAAATGCTCTGTATGTATCTTCACTGCTATAAATGAGTAGTTGTCTTTTCTCTTCTCCCTAAATGATCCTGAAGTTTAGTGTGTTCATGCTGATGGGACCATATTAACAAGAGTATCAGTTTGAAATTTCTACCAGGAAACAAAAATTACTAGCATGAAAACTAAATGTTTATCACCCAAAATGTATTCATTTTATCCTTGTAATCACTACCCAACAAGATCCATCCATCCGTGCACACACAACTCACATTTAATGAACAGCATGCAGCTTAGCATTTGTAAATGTACTACCAAAATAACTTCATGAAATGAATCATGTTTCCTTGTTGATTGACTGGAAGATTAAAACCGTCAATGATTATCATGAAATTATAACTAGAGAATTAGTAAGTTTTGTTTATTGTAGTTGTTAACAGAAAATAAAGCTTTCGATAATATTAACACTATAATATTCTAATTGTACTGATACAATTAATATGCTACATTAAAATGATCCCCTTAAAAGCCACTAGAAGTGAAACATTTCTATCATAAGCTTAAATATCATGATTGTCTATCTCATCCATTTGGATTTATTATATAGTTGTGTAAATTCCTAAACTTTTTTGTACTTTTGGGAAACTTTCCACTAATTCTAAATTTACATCCCATTAAAAAAAAGTTTCTAAAACAGTTGGAGAAAGAAGAACAAAAACATCCCAGAGCCAGCAGAAGAAGAGAAATCATAAAGATCAGAGCAGAAATAAATGAGAAAGAAACAAAAGAAACAATAGTAAAGATAAATAAAACAAAAACATACAGTCAGTGTTCCTTTAAGGAAAAACCATGGTAGTCAAGTGAGCATGAGAGTCTGATCTGAGAGGGAACCGTTCACACATTACATAGCACAGGGCCTTCCTTCTGGGACCATGTCTTTTTCAATGTCACTTCCATTAGAGAAGGGAAATGGCTAACTCTGCTTCCAAGAGAAGAGTCATAGATTTTTCCTGCTGCCATAACAGCAGTGGGTAACACCTTCAGCTCTTAACTCGCTGGAGTTGTGGCTTTGTACTGGACATTTTGTCCATGCATTCTTGTCAGGATCTCATTTTCTAGACATATTTGTGTTTGAAAAATGCTCTGTATGTATCTTCACTGCTATAAATGAGTAGTTGTCTTTTCTCTTCTCCCTAAATGATCCTGAAGTTTAGTGTGTTCATGCTGATGGGACCATATTAACAATAGTCTCAGTTTGTAATTGCTACCAGGAGAGAAAGATTACTAGCATGAAAACTAAATGTTTATCACCCAAAATGTATTCATTTTATCCTTGTAATCACTACCCAACAAGATCCATCCATCCGTGCACACACAACTCACATTTAATGAACAGCATGCAGCTTAGCATTTGTAAATGTACTACCAAAATAACTTCATGAAATGAATCATGTTTCCTTGTTGATTGACTGGAAGATTAAAACCGTCAATGATTATCATGAAATTATAACTAGAGAATTAGTAAGTTTTGTTTATTGTAGTTGTTAACAGAAAATAAAGCTTTCGATAATATTAACACTATAATATTCTAATTGTACTGATACAATTAATATGCTACATTAAAATGATCCCCTTAAAAGCCACTAGAAGTGAAACATTTCTATCATAAGCTTAAATATCATGATTGTCTATCTCATCCATTTGGATTTATTATATAGTTGTGTAAATTCCTAAACTTTTTTGTACTTTTGGGAAACTTTCCACTAATTCTAAATTTACATCCCATTAAAAAAAAGTTTCTAAAACAGTTGGAGAAAGAAGAACAAAAACATCCCAGAGCCAGCAGAAGAAGAGAAATCATAAAGATCAGAGCAGAAATAAATGAGAAAGAAACAAAAGAAACAATAGTAAAGATAAATAAAACAAAAAGCTGGTTCTTTGAAAAGGTAAACAAAATTGACAAGCCACTGGCCAGACTCATTAAGAAAAAGAGAGAGAAGAACCAGATCAACAAAATCAAAAACGAAAAAGGAGAGATTACAACAGATAATGCAGAAATCCAAAGGATTCTAAGAGACTATTATGAGCAACTCTATGGCAACAAACTGGACAACTTGGAAGAAATGGACAGTTTCTTGGACAGGATTAATCTCCCAAGACTGAGCCAGGAAGAAACAGAAACTATTAACAACCCAATCACAAGCTCAAAAATCGAATTTGTGATTAAAAATCTACCCAAAAATAAAAGCCCAGGACCAGATGGCTTCACAGCCGAATTCTACCAAACATTTAAAGAAGAGCTAATGCCTGTCCTTCTAAAACTCTTTCAAAAAATTGCACAGGAAGGAAAACTCCCAAACACATTCTACAAGGCCACCATCACCCTGATACCCAAACCAGGCAAAGACAACACAAAAAAGGAAAACTATAGGCCAATTTCACTGATGAACTTAGATGCCAAGATCCTCAACAAAATCCTAGCAAACAGAATTCAACGACACATCAAAAAACTCATACATCACGATCAAGTTGGGTTCATCCCAGGCATGCAAGGCTTCTTCAACATCCGCAAATCAATCAACGTGATACACCATATCAACAAGTTGAAAGACAAAAATCACATGATCATCTCAATAGATGCAGAAAAAGCCTTCGACAAAGTACAACATCCATTTATGATCAAAACTCTTCAGTTTGTAGTTCCTAAATTCTTAAATTATTGTACTGTTTGGATCCTTAAAAGCCACTAGAAGTGAAACATTTCTATCATAAGCTTAAATATCATGATTGTCTATCTCATCCATTTGGATTTATTATATAGTTGTGTAAATTCCTAAACTTTTTTGTACTTTTGGGAAACTTTCCACTAATTCTAAATTTACATCCCATTAAAAAAAAGTTTCTAAAACAGTTGGAGAAAGAAGAACAAAAACATCCCAGAGCCAGCAGAAGAAGAGAAATCATAAAGATCAGAGCAGAAATAAATGAGAAAGAAACAAAAGAAACAATAGTAAAGATAAATAAAACAAAAAGCTGGTTCTTTGAAAAGGTAAACAAAATTGACAAGCCACTGGCCAGACTCATTAAGAAAGAGAGAAGAACCAGATCAACAAAATCAAAAACAAAAAAGGAGAGATTACAACAGATAATGCAGAAATCCAAAGGATTCTAAGAGACTATTATGAGCAACTCTATGGCAACAAACTGGACAACTTGGAAGAAATGGACAGTTTCTTGGACAGGATTAATCTCCCAAGACTGAGCCAGGAAGAAACAGAAACTATTAACAACCCAATCACAAGCTCAAAAATCGAATTTGTGATTAAAAATCTACCCAAAAATAAAAGCCCAGGACCAGATGGCTTCACAGCCGAATTCTACCAAACATTTAAAGAAGAGCTAATGCCTGTCCTTCTAAAACTCTTTCAAAAAATTGCACAGGAAGGAAAACTCCCAAACACATTCTACAAGGCCACCATCACCCTGATACCCAAACCAGGCAAAGACAACACAAAAAAGGAAAACTATAGGCCAATTTCACTGATGAACTTAGATGCCAAGATCCTCAACAAAATCCTAGCAAACAGAATTCAACGACACATCAAAAAACTCATACATCACGATCAAGTTGGGTTCATCCCAGGCATGCAAGGCTTCTTCAACATCCGCAAATCAATCAACGTGATACACCATATCAACAAGTTGAAAGACAAAAATCACATGATCATCTCAATAGATGCAGAAAAAGCCTTCGACAAAGTACAACATCCATTTATGATCAAAACTCTTCAGAAAATGGGCATAGAAGGAACCTATCTCAACATAATAAAAGCCATCTATGAGAAACCTACAGCGAACATTATTGTTAATGGTGAAAAACTGAAAGCATTCCCTCTAAGATCAGGAACAAGACAGGGGTGCCCACTTTCACCACTGCTATTCAACATAGTCCTGGAAGTCCTAGCAACAGCAATAAGACAAGAGAAAGAAATCAAAGGAATCCAGATTGGAAAGGAAGAAGTCAAGCGCTCTCTTTTTGCAGACGACATGATATTATACATAGAAAATCCCAAAGACACGGTTACAAAGCTACTAGAACTAATCAATGAATTCAGCAAAGTTGCAGGATATAAAGTCAACACACAGAAGTCACTGGCATTCCTATACACAAACAATGAAAAATCAGAAAATGAAATCAAAGAGGCAATCCCCTTCACCATTGCAACCAAAAGAATCAAATATCTAGGAATAAACCTACCCAAAGAAACAAAAGAATTGTACACAGAAAATTACAAGACACTCATGAGAGACATTAAAGAAGACTTAAACAGATGGAGAGATATTCCATGTTCCTGGATTGGAAGAATCAATATTGTGAAAACGACCATACTTCCAAATATCATCTACAGATTCAATGCAATACCTATTAAACTACCACTGACATTTTTCACAGAACTAGACCAAATAATAACACAGTTCATATGGAAACACAGAAGACCTCGAATAGCCAAAGCAATCCTGAGGAAGAAAAATGGAGTTGGAGGGATCAGCCTCCCTAACTTCAGACTCTACTACAAAGCAACAGTTATCAAGACAGTATGGTACTGGCACAAAAACAGAACTATAGATCAATGGAACAAGATTGAGAACCCAGAGATCAACCCACGCACCTATGGGTACCTTATTTTTGATAAAGGAGGAGAAACTATAAAATGGGACAAAGACAGTCTCTTTAACAAGTGGTGCTGGGAGAATTGGACAGCTACATGCAAAAAAATGAAATTGGAACATTCCCTGACGCCATACACTAAGATCAACTCAAAATGGATTAAAGACCTCAATGTAAGACCAGAAACCATCAAACTCTTAGAGGAGAATATAGGCAAAACCCTCAAGGACATCAATCAAAGCAAATCAATCAACGTGATACACCATAGCAAAAATTTGAAAGACAAAAATCACATGATCATTTCAATAGACGCAGAAAAAGCCTTCGACAACGTACAACATACATTTATGATCAAAACTCTTCAGAAAATGGGCATCGAAGGAACCTATCTCAACATAATAAAAGCCATCTATGAGAAACCTACAGCGAACATTATTGTTAATGGTGAAAAACTGAAAGCATTCCCTCTAAGATCAGGAACAAGACAGGGGTGCCCACTTTCACCACTGCTATTCAACATAGTCCTGGAAGTCCTAGCAACAGCAATAAGACAAGAGAAAGAAATCAAAGGAATCCAGATTGGAAAGGAAGAAGTCAAGCTCTCTTTTTGCAGACGACATGATATTATACATAGAAAATCCCAAAGACACGGTTACAAAGCTACTAGAACTAATCAATGAATTCAGCAAAGTTGCAGGATATAAAGTCAACACACAGAAGTCACTGGCATTCCTATACACAAACAATGAAAAATCAGAAAATGAAATCAAAGAGGCAATCCCCTTCACCATTGCAACCAAAAGAATCAAATATCTAGGAATAAACCTACCCAAAGAAACAAAAGAATTGTACACAGAAAATTACAAGACACTCATGAGAGACATTAAAGAAGACTTAAACAGATGGAGAGATATTCCATGTTCCTGGATTGGAAGAATCAATATTGTGAAAACGACCATACTTCCAAATATCATCTACAGATTCAATGCAATACCTATTAAACTACCACTGACATTTTTCACAGAACTAGACCAAATAATAACACAGTTCATATGGAAACACAGAAGACCTCGAATAGCCAAAGCAATCCTGAGGAAGAAAAATGGAGTTGGAGGATCAGCCTCCTAACTTCAGACTCTACTACAAAGCAACAGTTATCAAGACAGTATGGTACTGGCACAAAAACAGAACTATAGATCAATGGAACAAGATTGAGAACCCAGAGATCAACCCATGCACCTATGGGTACCTTATTTTGATAAAGGAGGAGAAACTATAAAATGGGACAAAGACAGTCTCTTTAACAAGTGGTGCTGGGAGAATTGGACAGCTACATGCAAAAAAATGAAATTGGAACATTCCCTGACGCCATACACTAAGATCAACTCAAAATGGATTAAAGACCTCAATGTAAGACCAGAAACCATCAAACTCTTAGAGGAGAATATAGGCAAAACCCTCAAGGACATCAATCAAAGCAAGATCTTCTCTGACCCACCAACTAAAATAGCAGAACTGAAAAGAAAAATGAACATATGGGACCTCATGAAACTTAAAAGCTTTTGTACAGCAAAAGAAATTACAAAAAAGTTCAACAGACACCCCACAGAGTGGGAGAAAATCATAGCAAATGAAACAACAGACAAAGAACTAATCTCCAAAATCTACAAGCAACTCAGACAACTCAGCACAGGGAAAACGAGCAGCCCAATCAAAAAATGGGAAAAAGATCTAAAGAGACGCCTCTCCAAAGAGGACATACAAATGGTCCAAAAGCACATGAAACGATGCTCAACCTCGCTTATTATTAGAGAAATGCAAATTAAAACCACAATGAGATACCACCTCACACCTGTCAGAATGGCCATCATCAACAAATCGACAGACAACAAATGCTGGAGAGGGTGTGGAGAAAAGGGAACCCTCTTGCATTGCTGGTGGGAATGTAAATTAATACAACCTCTATGGAAGACAATATGGAGATTCCTTAAAAAACTAAAAATAGAAGCACCCTATGACCCAGCAATCCCACTATTAGGCCTATATCCTGATGAAATCAAAACTGAAAGAGGCACCTGTACCCCAATGTTCATTGCAGCTCTCTATACAATAGCCAGAACATGGAAGCAACCTAGATGTCCATCGACAAATGAATGGATCCAGAAGCTCTGGTACATATATACAATGGAATACTACTCAGCTGTTAAAAGAAATGCAGAAGACTCAGTCCTAATGAGGTGGCTGGCTTTAGAACCTATCATAAAAAGTGAAGTAAGTCAAAAGAGAAAGACAAGTATAGTATACTAACTCATATATGGGATCTAGTAAGATGGTCATGAAAAACTATAAAAAAATTCAATGGAACAAGATTGAGAACCCAGAGATCAACCCACGCACCTATGGGTACCTTATTTTTGATAAAGGAGGAGAAACTATAAAATGGGACAAAGACAGTCTCTTTAACAAGTGGTGCTGGGAGAATTGGACAGCTACATGCAAAAAAATGAAATTGGAACATTCCCTGACGCCATACACTAAGATCAACTCAAAATGGATTAAAGACCTCAATGTAAGACCAGAAACCATCAAACTCTTAGAGGAGAATATAGGCAAAACCCTCAAGGACATCAATCAAAGCAAGATCTTCTCTGACCCACCAACTAAAATAGCAGAACTGAAAAGAAAAATGAACATATGGGACCTCATGAAACTTAAAAGCTTTTGTACAGCAAAAGAAATTACAAAAAAGTTCAACAGACACCCCACAGAGTGGGAGAAAATCATAGCAAATGAAACAACAGACAAAGAACTAATCTCCAAAATCTACAAGCAACTCAGACAACTCAGCACAGGGAAAACGAGCAGCCCAATCAAAAAATGGGAAAAAGATCTAAAGAGACGCCTCTCCAAAGAGGACATACAAATGGTCCAAAAGCACATGAAACGATGCTCAACCTCGCTTATTATTAGAGAAATGCAAATTAAAACCACAATGAGATACCACCTCACACCTGTCAGAATGGCCATCATCAACAAATCGACAGACAACAAATGCTGGAGAGGGTGTGGAGAAAAGGGAACCCTCTTGCATTGCTGGTGGGAATGTAAATTAATACAACCTCTATGGAAGACAATATGGAGATTCCTTAAAAAACTAAAAATAGAAGCACCCTATGACCCAGCAATCCCACTATTAGGCCTATATCCTGATGAAATCAAAACTGAAAGAGGCACCTGTACCCCAATGTTCATTGCAGCTCTCTATACAATAGCCAGAACATGGAAGCAACCTAGATGTCCATCGACAAATGAATGGATCCAGAAGCTCTGGTACATATATACAATGGAATACTACTCAGCTGTTAAAAGAAATGCAGAAGACTCAGTCCTAATGAGGTGGCTGGCTTTAGAACCTATCATAAAAAGTGAAGTAAGTCAAAAAGAGAAAGACAAGTATAGTATACTAACTCATATATATGGGATCTAGTAAGATGGTCATGATAACACACACAGTGAACTCATGAAAAACAGAGAATAGACATAAAGACATTGTGGAGACCGAACAATGGGAGGGAGTAACATGGGAACCTATACTGTCATGTGTAGAAAAGATAGCTATTGTCATTGTGCTAGGGGAATAGGAGTACCTACAACCACTTGGAGCAATGGTCTGGAGGGATGGGGGTGGGGAACCTGGGTGGGGGGAGGGCCAAGGGATATGCATCTGATTGATCTGGGAACATACATGTACAAAAATAAATAAATAAATAAATAAATAAATAAATAAATAAATAAATAAAAAATAAAAGTTTCATTTTTTTCAACTTCGTACCTAGCTGCCAATCAGTGTACTTCCAAATGTTTTAACATGACTTTGTAACTGACAGTGGTGCCCTCACCAGTAGAGGTTGATGTTAAAAAATCAACATGGTGGGTTGTTGGTTTTTTTAATGTCTGACAGAGTGAGAGTTGTTGAATCTTAAGACAAGTAGAAACTTCAAAAAAACCTGAGGAATGTGACATATGAGGTGGGGAACTATCATCTCACAGAAATTCAGTTAACAAAATTCCAAAATTTAAGAAAATGGGTTTTTTCATGGTTTTACTACAGGAAAAGAACCCCAGATTTAGACATTCACAAGCTAAGAGAGAATTACTAAAGATTCACTCAACCTGGAAGGCTTTTTACTAGGCAGTAACTTCTTTTTCTGTGTATTTACTAAGTCTATACTAGAACTCATTCTTCTTTGCCTCTAAGTCATCATTTATTTTTCATCCATCTTTTTATTCTTTGGCATGTGTGGCCCTTCCATTGCAGTGGCCTTTCCCCTTGGGTTGCTCCAGAGTGCTAAAATATGCCCAATCCCACTATTAGGCCTATATCCTGATGAAATCAAAACTGAAAGAGGCACCTGTACCCCAATGTTCATTGCAGCTCTCTATACAATAGCCAGAACATGGAAGCAACCTAGATGTCCATCGACAAATGAATGGATCCAGAAGCTCTGGTACATATATACAATGGAATACTACTCAGCTGTTAAAAGAAATGCAGAAGACTCAGTCCTAATGAGGTGGCTGGCTTTAGAACCTATCATAAAAAGTGAAGTAAGTCAAAAAGAGAAAGACAAGTATAGTATACTAACTCATATATATGGGATCTAGTAAGATGGTCATGATAACACACACAGTGAACTCATGAAAAACAGAGAATAGACATAAAGACATTGTGGAGACCGAACAATGGGAGGGAGTAACATGGGAACCTATACTGTCATGTGTAGAAAAGATAGCTATTGTCATTGTGCTAGGGGAATAGGAGTACCTACAACCACTTGGAGCAATGGTCTGGAGGGATGGGGGTGGGGAACCTGGGTGGGGGGAGGGCCAAGGGATATGCATCTGATTGATCTGGGAACATACATGTACAAAAATAAATAAATAAATAAATAAATAAATAAATAAATAAATAAATAAAAAATAAAAGTTTCATTTTTTTCAACTTCGTACCTAGCTGCCAATCAGTGTACTTCCAAATGTTTTAACATGACTTTGTAACTGACAGTGGTGCCCTCACCAGTAGAGGTTGATGTTAAAAAATCAACATGGTGGGTTGTTGGTTTTTTTAATGTCTGACAGAGTGAGAGTTGTTGAATCTTAAGACAAGTAGAAACTTCAAAAAAACCTGAGGAATGTGACATATGAGGTGGGGAACTATCATCTCACAGAAATTCAGTTAACAAAATTCCAAAATTTAAGAAAATGGGTTTTTTCATGGTTTTACTACAGGAAAAGAACCCCAGATTTAGACATTCACAAGCTAAGAGAGAATTACTAAAGATTCACTCAACCTGGAAGGCTTTTTACTAGGCAGTAACTTCTTTTTCTGTGTATTTACTAAGTCTATACTAGAACTCCTTCTTTTTTTTGTCTCTAAGTCATCATTTATTTTTCATCCATCTTTTTTATTCTTTGGCATGTGTGGCCCTTCCATTGCAGTGGCCTCTCTTGTTGCAGAGCACTGGCTCTGGGCGCATGTGCTCCAGAGTGCTGGCTCGTAATTGGACACACCGGTCCAGCCGCTCCTCCACACATGGGATCTTCCTGTGCCAGGGATCTAACCAGTGCCTTCTGCACTGCAAGGCAGACTCTTTACCCACTGGACCACCAGGGAAGCCCTGTTTTGTTTTTCTTTTGGTGAGGGGGGGCGGGGGGTACTTCTATTGGTCTTTCATTTATTTATCTTTGTTCTTTGGCCTGTGTGGGTCTCCCATCACAGTGGCTTCTCTCGTTGCAGAGCACCGGCTCTGGGCACATGTGCTCCAGAGCTCCGGCTCGGTAGTTGGACACATCGGTCCAGCCGCTGAACGGCACGTGGGATCTTCCCAGGCCAGGGATGGAACCAGCGCCCCTTGCACTGCAAGGCGATGTCCTTACTCACTGGACCACCAGGAAAGCTCCTGTTTTGTTTTTTAATGTGAACCATTTTTAAAGTCTTTATTGAATTTGTTGCAGTATTGCTTCTGTTTTATGTTTTGTTTTTTGGGGTCATGAAGCATGTGGTATCTTAGTTTCCCAACCAGGAATCAAATCCACATCTCCTGCATTGGAAGATGAAATCTTAACCACTGGATTGCCAGGGAAGTTCCTAGTATTCCTTCTTCTGTAAGTAAGAAATACTGCTGAGCAACAGGAGAAATAAAATGAGAGGACAAAATAAGAAAAGGACAGACTTGAAATGCATCAATCTCGGTGAAATTTAAATTCACTTCATCATTCATTCATTCACCAAATACTTATTGGGGCTTACTAAATATCAGACACTTCTTAATTCCACTTGGTCATGATGAGCTGTGAATTCTAAACATTCATTTTCTTAGGCTTTCTCTGTGTTATATCTAGTTAAAGGTTTTACTACAGGAAAAGAACCCCAGATTTAGACATTCACAAGCTAAGAGAGAATTACTAAAGATTCACTCAACCTGGAAGGCTTTTTACTAGGCAGTAACTTCTTTTTCTGTGTATTTACTAAGTCTATACTAGAACTCCTTCTTTTTTTTGTCTCTAAGTCATCATTTATTTTTCATCCATCTTTTTTATTCTTTGGCATGTGTGGCCCTTCCATTGCAGTGGCCTCTCTTGTTGCAGAGCACTGGCTCTGGGCGCATGTGCTCCAGAGTGCTGGCTCGTAATTGGACACACCGGTCCAGCCGCTCCTCCACACATGGGATCTTCCTGTGCCAGGGATCTAACCAGTGCCTTCTGCACTGCAAGGCAGACTCTTTACCCACTGGACCACCAGGGAAGCCCTGTTTTGTTTTTCTTTTGGTGAGGGGGGGCGGGGGGTACTTCTATTGGTCTTTCATTTATTTATCTTTGTTCTTTGGCCTGTGTGGGTCTCCCATCACAGTGGCTTCTCTCGTTGCAGAGCACCGGCTCTGGGCACATGTGCTCCAGAGCTCCGGCTCGGTAGTTGGACACATCGGTCCAGCCGCTGAACGGCACGTGGGATCTTCCCAGGCCAGGGATGGAACCAGCGCCCCTTGCACTGCAAGGCGATGTCCTTACTCACTGGACCACCAGGAAAGCTCCTGTTTTGTTTTTTAATGTGAACCATTTTTAAAGTCTTTATTGAATTTGTTGCAGTATTGCTTCTGTTTTATGTTTTGTTTTTTGGGGTCATGAAGCATGTGGTATCTTAGTTTCCCCAACCAGGAATCAAATCCACATCTCCTGCATTGGAAGATGAAATCTTAACCACTGGATTGCCAGGGAAGTTCCTAGTATTCCTTCTTCTGTAAGTAAGAAATACTGCTGAGCAACAGGAGAAATAAAATGAGAGGACAAAATAAGAAAAGGACAGACTTGAAATGCATCAATCTCGGTGAAATTTAAATTCACTTCATCATTCATTCATTCACCAAATACTTATTGGGGCTTACTAAATATCAGACACTTCTTAATTCCACTTGGTCATGATGAGCTGTGAATTCTAAACATTCATTTTTCTTAGGCTTTCTCTGTGTTATATCTCTAAGTTAGCAAACAACAAAATGTGTGAATTTTCTCTGGGACCATGAGTGCATGTAATACTTTGCGCAGCTCAATTAACGTCACTTGGCCACGCTGGGCCATGGAAGTGGAGTCTTCTATCCGACAGAATGGGAACTAACAGGACTGAGGTCAACTTAAGCTTCAGTAGAAGGAAGACTGAGTTGATTTCTAACTGGTTTAACTCTCCACATTTCAAAGAAACATTTACGCTTTCAAACATTTCAAAGGAGCTGGTTTTTTTACATTTGTATTAGAAATGCTGACTCTTCCCTCATTGGAAGCAGGGTGGCAGATTTTCCCTGAGAGGAGAAGATATGTATGAATTATTTATTTCATCAGTAAGGTTTTTTTTTAATAGTTTTATTTACTTATTGGCTGTCCTTTGTCTTCACTGATGCATAGGTTTTTCTCTAGTTGCACAGAGTGGCGGCTACTCTCTGGTTTCCATGCTCGGGTTTCTCAAAGTGGTAGCTTCTGCTATTGTGGAGCACAGGCCCTATAGCAGAGGTTCAATAGTTGTGGTACACTTGCTAAGTTGCTCCGTGGCATGTGGGATCATTCCAGACCAGGGATAGAATCCGTGTTGCCGTGTTGCCTGCATTGGAAGGCAGATTCTTTACCACTGAGCCACCAGGGAAGTCCCACTTCATCAGCAAGTTTTATATGCTAAGACCCCCTCATAGTAAATTGTTTTTCCATATGCTAGTTATTTACTTATAGGTCTAAAAATGCTAATTTGGATTGTCCTAGGCTAAAAAAGTCCATGTTTTACCCTTAGACTTAAGCAATGAACCACAAGACGAACATCTAAAAATGGCATATACCAGTAAAGCTAGCATAGGCAGTTTAAAAAAATAACAGACATGATTCTCTTTCCTGGTATATTATTTAGGTCTGGTAGGGAGACTTAGTGAAAGGCCCATAGTATCATACATACCAACTATTTGTACTATTGACAAGTAAATCTCAAAGTCCAAAATTCCCTCATGCAAATACAATGAAACTTATTGGGGCTTACTAAATATCAGACACTTCTTAATTCCACTTGGTCATGATGAGCTGTGAATTCTAAACATTCATTTTTCTTAGGCTTTCTCTGTGTTATATCTCTAAGTTAGCAAACAACAAAATGTGTGAATTTTCTCTGGGACCATGAGTGCATGTAATACTTTGCGCAGCTCAATTAACGTCACTTGGCCACGCTGGGCCATGGAAGTGGAGTCTTCTATCCGACAGAATGGGAACTAACAGGACTGAGGTCAACTTAAGCTTCAGTAGAAGGAAGACTGAGTTGATTTCTAACTGGTTTAACTCTCCACATTTCAAAGAAACATTTACGCTTTCAAACATTTCAAAGGAGCTGGTTTTTTTACATTTGTATTAGAAATGCTGACTCTTCCCTCATTGGAAGCAGGGTGGCAGATTTTCCCTGAGAGGAGAAGATATGTATGAATTATTTATTTCATCAGTAAGGTTTTTTTTTAATAGTTTTATTTACTTATTGGCTGTCCTTTGTCTTCACTGATGCATAGGTTTTTCTCTAGTTGCACAGAGTGGCGGCTACTCTCTGGTTTCCATGCTCGGGTTTCTCAAAGTGGTAGCTTCTGCTATTGTGGAGCACAGGCCCTATAGCAGAGGTTCAATAGTTGTGGTACACTTGCTAAGTTGCTCCGTGGCATGTGGGATCATTCCAGACCAGGGATAGAATCCGTGTTGCCGTGTTGCCTGCATTGGAAGGCAGATTCTTTACCACTGAGCCACCAGGGAAGTCCCACTTCATCAGCAAGTTTTATATGCTAAGACCCCCTCATAGTAAATTGTTTTTCCATATGCTAGTTATTTACTTATAGGTCTAAAAATGCTAATTTGGATTGTCCTAGGCTAAAAAAGTCCATGTTTTACCCTTAGACTT